>MKEJ01046311.1:0-10699 GCA_001753735.1 Embelia ribes | reverse complement strand
TATTCGCAAAATGGCATTCCGACATCACTGCATGGTCATCTTAAGAGGGAGTATTGAAGATAATATATACTAATGAGAGTATAAATGATTTAGTTACCTAATTATTATTAGGTTTGAGAACAAGAAAATAGAAATGTTGTAATTAATTTAGATTATGATTTGATTTGATTATATTTCCATCTTTATGTATTTGGGTTATCTATATAAGTAGCCTATTGTAATTCTGCAATACAACATGAATAAATAATTCTCCCTTTCTCTTTTTCTTCTCTTTTATATTATTTAACAGTTAGGAAACATGAAAGCACCATAGGGTTTTGTGTGAAAGAGAAGGATATACATAGTAATACCGTTTCAACTATTGGAATGACAATTGTGCTAGATGATATACATGTAACAATACAGAAACCACTGTTGTTAGTTTTTACAATCAATGCAAGTGGAACAAAACAAACATGAAAAAATCTGTTGCAAGAAGGATAATGAGTTAATACAGTAACAAAATCAAAATGTGAAAATAAACTAGTGTTTTTAAGAATTTTTTTTCTTTTCCTCCTATTGTGGATAGAGAATTCTAGCTGTTGACGGCGATGTCTGCACTTCTCTCCTCGGCAAGTGTGTGAGATGTGGGATTGTTTGTGTCCTCCACAACTGTTTCCGAGCAATCCACTGATTTTCTAGCAGTTGTGTCATCATTCTTTCCACTGATCTGAACTTTGTTGTTGAGAGCAGAAGTATCAGCGTGTCTATGGTTTCTGCAAGAGCCAACAGTGTGTCGGTTTTCTTTCCCTTTCTCATCTGTTGATGAGCGGTTCATGACATCACTACAGCTCTTCCTCCCACTCAACTTTGGCGACTTGGCACGAGTCACTGGAATCTGCTGGCCAGTTTTAGCAAATATTAGTATTTTGTTTATAAGCAATCACAAGAAGCAAACATTTGGAGACATGTATATTTTTTCCCGATTTGGTTAAACGCAGCTAGACAGTTGTTAAAATTGTTAAACCATAAAGCTTCGAATAGAAAAGGACATGGTTTTGTGTTTGGTCACACATCGCACCTGGATAAAGCAGAAGCTAATTGTCTCTAATTGTGTTCTACAGGTTTATGGTCTTGTCTACTCTTTTGATCGTTCAGGTACTGGGTGTTGTCAAATTAAGTATGCCATTGTTTTGACTTTCGATATCTAAGGATTTTCCAGAACTGTGTTTGGAAAATGCTTTCTTAGCATTTCGTGTGGTGTGTAACTTATTGGTACCCAAGTATGTAAAAATCCATATGCATATAAGACGACTAAAGATGAAGTGAGGTACTAATGCAGATCAATAAGAATATTTTGAGACATGAGTTTATTTCCCTTACGAGTTATTTATGACTAATTAGGATTTGTTTGAATTGATTTCATATTTTATATTGAGGGAACTTTCACCTTATTATTATTTCTTTCCCTTTTTAATTAGTTGTTATTTCCTTTTATGTTTTGGCTTTTCCCTATAAATAAAGGGGCCAAACAGACTGATTGTTCACCTTGATTATTGAATTGAACATTGAGAATACTGTTTGCCTCCTCTCTCTCCCCTTCTTCTCATTCTCAAATATTTCTGTGTTTTCGCTATTCACTAATTCTCCATATTTCTGTGTTCCTCAACAAACAAGTTGTAGATGAGATTGCGGAAATAAGATATGGTTTTCTAGTAGATCTTGGGCATGCCCTCTTTCCCCCTTTGGTAAACACACCACCACCAAAAAAAAAAAAAAATATATATATATATATGTGTATAAAACTTATATTGCGCAAATGCAATTGAAGTTCCAACTTTTCCCATTCAAGCTTTTATGGAGTATTCAAGTTATGCTGGTGTGTTGGTGCAATAACCTTAGTTATTCATAGCGTAGTTTGAATTTTGAATTAACTTTGTACCTCAGGGGAAATTTGTCTGTTTGAATCCCTCCCTGACGAGAGTTTACAGAGTTAAGAATACTGTACATTTACAACGCTGCACTTCCTGGAGCTCAAGGATAAATTTTTGTATTACCTTTTCAAGCTCGGGCTTGGGAGGAGGCCCCTCTTGGTAAAAGCTAGGCATTGGATTTGCTTTAAACACCATCTTCTTTCTAAGCTGCCGTATAGTTGCCTGTTCTTGTTCCTGAAAGACGGTACATGGAAGTAGTATCATTGACTTTCAATAAAAATTATTTCTAGTAACTGTGCAAGGGAATGATTGTAGTGAAGAACCTTAAGCCTAGCTTCGTTTTCCAACCTCTCCGCCTCCATTGCTGCCTGTTTCTTTTCCAGCTCTGAATAAAACTGAGAACAGAAACGATTTTGATTCAGAAATTGGTGACCATATTTTCCAAAACTCTTGTTAACTGCATTCGTGATCTAGAGATACCTGTTTGCGTTTCTCTAAACGTGCGATGCATTTGAAGACTGGAGCTACTGGGACAGTGGTCTTAAATTTGGCAATCTTGGCAGATGCTGCAGCACTAGTCATGGTTATGTACGGCTTTTGACAATTCTAAAATCGAGACAAGAGATTAAAATAAAGCTGCAGTGAAAGTGGAAAAAGAATGCACATTTAGCCAGCGAGTGAGGATGCAAGGATGCCACAGAATAGTTATCTTCCTCTTCGAATTGCTTCTGGCTACCAGGTTGCGGGGGCTTCCTGGTTTCTCTTGGAGAGTTCGGCTAGTACAAAATTGCAATGTTAGAATAAATCACAGTTTACAAGTCTACAAGGCTTGTTCTATGACTTTAGTTTTATATATTGATTAAGACTGCGGCAGTTTTTTTCATGCGGATAAATATTTTTTTCATTTACAAGAATTGCTGAAGCATTCTCAAACAAATTATGTCATGACTGAGAGCACAGTTAGAAATCTATTCTTTTGAATGAACAAGTGCTTGTTTGGGTGAAGTTTACAAGCGGAGAACTTTACTTTATTGAAGTTCCATAAAAGCTAGCTTTGGAAGCTGTTACTAAAACCTAAGTGCCAATCTGATGAGCTAGTATTTTTTTTAATATGTTTGCGATAGAGAAAAGAGGAACTAACTTGTTATTTACATGGCATCTGAGTATAATAGTTGCCCAATGTTAGCCACTCTTGAAACTGATATTAATAGTATTTAAAGCCCTGGCTTGAATATTTCTATAGGTTAATACCATGCACGTCTCCATTGTGAGGTGACGGTCACAGGTCTTTGCATTACAGTACATTATACACTCGTTAGACCTTACAATGTGGGAATTTTATGCACTGGGTTTTACATATGTATGTATGCATTTATGTATATGTTTGTGATAGAAAAAACATGAGTGTTTACAATAACTAATATACAAGACCTTATGTATTGGAAGTTTCCATGTTTTGACGGAAAATATAAAGCATTAAAAATGCTGAGTTTTTAGGAGCTGCTTGCTTTTTTAGTTTATTTGTCATAAAAAGTGGCTTATGCGGTCGAATGAGCATTTTTATGTAACATCTTGTAAAGCGGGTTCTGTATAGAAATTTGCTTGTAAGCTACAGTCACCCTTAGATTTCTTCGTGTTCCTTTCTATCTTCAAACAACCCGGAATTAGCTTTAAATCGAATTATTATACAATGATTGATGAGCCATTAGTTTGATTTGTAAATTTTATACCTGTGATTTCTTTGCATTGGTTGGCATATCGATTTTCTTAATCTTGTTTGAATTTTTTGTTGAATCAGTACTTTCATCCCCAGAACGGGGTGTTCCCATTGAAGCCAGTGGCTCGTTATCAATAACCTGCGAAATAGCATCGTTTGCTTTTCCATTTTCCTTGACAGGTGAGTCCGGTTTCTGCACCCTCCGCGAATATGCTTTGGAATCAATTTTCTCACTTCCTGCAACACCTTGCTTGTTTTGATTTTCTTCAACTGCTGGGTCATTTACAACAGTGCTGGGTTCATGGTCCTTCTCTTTGATTCTTAAACCCGAAATCTTGGGAGAAACGTGAGCCGTTTCTTGGGAAATAGTGTTATCTGGTTTCGATTTATTAATGGGGTTAGGCTTTGTGTTGGTGCTTATGCCTGTGACATCTCTCCCCATTGCCCTGCAGAACAATATTTTTGCAGGGGACAAGGCTTTAGAAATGGATGATAAGAAACTTAGCTATATATCTAAAAGTCTTGTGAAATATTTTATACACCAGTATAATTATTGACGAGAACCTAAAATTTCAAATGTTCATCTGAATAGGAAAAATAACGACGCTTGAAGAAGAAAAAACCAAGGAGGATATTGTTTTTATACTAATGAATTCCCATATCGATACACACAAGTACAATAATGAATCCAGAAGAACATACACAATGATAAGAGCAAAGATATGCTTCTTTCTTACACTAATTTCGATCGCACCGGATTCCAATTTTCTTCGTTTTTGAAATAAAGAGATACCCGAAACCGGAATTACCTCTTTTCTTTTCTCTTCTCTCTAGACTAGAAGAACAAAGGAATTTATGCTCCTGAATTTGGGCCTTTTATTTCGGCTTTCTGTGGTAACCATTTATGTCGTCTTGTTGTCGGCTTAAAAATAGCCAACTTTCTGTTATACAGTTATCTATGGTTGACAACTAGGATTGTCCTTTTGCTGATGAGATTAAGGCCCAGATTCGAATTGTTTTTTAATGCGTGTTTCTGTTTTTCTTTTATTGGAAATTTTCTGGATATATATACAACTAAAAAGTGCAATTGCAAAATTAACTGGAAAGAAGAGCAACCTGGGATCATGTCCAAACTATAGAGACTAAAATTGTTGTTAACCCAAAAATGTAATTCTTAATTCATTTAGTAATCATATGTTCCTTATGGCAACTCCTTTTTATCTTATTATTATTCTGTTGTTAGAACTATCATATCGAAAGATTTTTCTGTGTTTTACAAAACCATTTCAAATATATGGTTAATGGTAATGTATAGAAGGAATGTTTCTATTGTAATAATAACTATTCGGAGACTTTTGCTTGGCGGACTAAATTTTTAGTTTCTCAGACTAATTTTCATTCGACCACATTTTGTAATTATAAAATATGTTCACTTTTGATATGCTTCTCCAATTTAACAGTCACGGGTACTGGATTCCTTCGTGGAAGTGAATGGAAAATGTTGGTGGTGTATTAATTGATATATAAACTGAAAGTTAATACAAAATTTGGTCATTTTAAAAAAATTATGTACTAGAAATTGGTACGCTAAGTAATAATTTTTCCCCTATAAGAAATTTCAATCACAAAGAGCAAGCAAAACTAGTACGAAGAGCTTGCTCGAGTAGGCAATTACAAGCAATATTTTAAATTTTGGATCGGTCGATTTGGTTAGGGTACTGGGTCACCTGGTTAGTGGTCGAATTACTTTAAAAATTACACACATTCAAAAAAAAAAATCACTTTGACAATTTAACATCAAAATTATAAATAAAAAAATTTACACGTTAAAATTATAAATAGGTAAAGCCAACTTAGTAAACAAAATTGTTAAAAAGTTTAGAACTTGAAGAACTTTGCAAACTTGAAGAATTCAGAAATAACTTAAAGAACTTAGTCAACTTAAATAATCCGTGAAGAACTTGAACAACTTAACCAACTTGACAAACTTGAAAAACTCGTGAAGAAGTTGAAGAACTTAGTCAACTTGAATAACCCGTGAAGTATTTGTAAAGAACTTAACCAACTTGAAGAACTCGTGAAGAACTCGTAAAAAACCTGAAAAACTTGAAGAACTTGAATAACTCGTGAAAAACCTAAAGATTTTGAAGAACTTGAAGAACGTGAAAATTTTGAAGAACCTGTGAAAAACTCGTGAAGGACTTAAATAATCTAAAGAATTCGAAGAGCATGAAAAACTTGAAAAACCTTTCTTCACGATTTCTTCATAATTTTTCAATGATTTTCAATTTTAATATTGAAGAATAATGGTTATAATTTAGTAGATGCATCGTATTTTTGCTAAAAATAGTTCAAATAATATTTTTTTTCAAATTTAATATCAATAAATCAATAACTATTATTATTAAAAGCTTTAAAAAAAATGTTGAGAAACATATATAAAGAGAAATAATATATATATATTTCAATTATCCACCATTTTCTCCAATTGATTTGGGTAATAAGAAGAAAAATTGAAAGATATATAGAGAGAAGAGATAGAGCAAACGGATCTGGGAAAGAGAAAAAGAAAAAAAAGTAAAAGGTATTTTTGACATTTCACACTCCAAAAGATCATTTTTGCAAGAAATATTAAAAGTGAGTTATTCTTGCAAATACACGCGTGTATTAGAATCATTTTATCAAATTCCTCATCTATATACATGTTATAAAATTAGCGTGTACAAATAATTGTACAATTTGATTTTATATATTTGTTTAAATTTTTTTGAAAATATAACAATTTAATATTTAAATATAGCAATAGTATCAAATATATATTTTTAAATATATAATGAGATTAAATTTATTAAATTATTATATTTTAATTTTTTTTTAAAAAATATACACCTCTAAACTTTGCATATACGAATGAGTATGGTCCAAGGGGAATGATCAGACTCATAAAAAAAATTCATTATCATGAAAAGTACAAAAATAAAATTAGTAAAATATACCTAACCCTATGTGAGGTAATCAATTGTTACAAGTAACCTCATGAGTTCTCAAATATTACAGTTACCCCCTGATCTTTGTTTAGTAGTTTCACTTTGACCCAATGGTTTGTTACTACTACTAAGTTTCAGTCAACGCATAAAAATCAAAATAAAACACGATCGTACCTCCTCCCAAGTGGTCTTTATCCAAAATGCCCAATTAAATTATTAATGACCAAAATGCCTTCAAGTAACATCCCCAAAATACCTTCCCAATTTGTATTTCAAGCACCCCTGTAGCAAAAGGGAAAGAGTGTGATCGTTAAATATGTTGGGCAGAGCCAACATTATTGTTGATAATATGGTTTGCAAACTTAAATAAACCAACACTAATAAATAGAAAATCCGGCACCCATATAGCAAAACTTTCTTGTGAACTTGATTTATTGGATTGTCCGTAGAATTTGAAACATGATTGATCAATTAAATTTTTTATTGAATTTTTTACTTTAACAATAGGTGCGTGCTTCTTTTTCTATTTAATTTTCTTCTATCTACAGTGTAGAAATCTTTGGACATAAGCATAGCATTCTTGAATGGATGGCACATGCATCAAAATCAGTTTACATAAAAAAAATATTGATGGCAGACAAAAACCATACTCTTTTCTTTTTCATATTTTCTTGTTTTATTTCGAAGGCGACGAGGTTATATGCGCGATTTCAGCCCTGGACATTCAAGAAGCAAGAGACAATAGTTCATGGGTTGGTTAAATTACTTGGGCAAATTGTAAGTTCTGAAAGTTTGTTGGATTAACTATAATTAGAAATTATCTTGAAGAATAAATTGTAATTTACTGAAAAACAAAAATACTTGGATAATCCGTGCTGGCAAAGGATACTAATACTAAATTACTAAATATTAATGCTATTTTGTCTTTCTATTGAAGTAAACAACAATTTAATATTTTTTGTACCCCAACTGTATTACCAAAGTTGGAAGCGGAAACAGAAACGAGAATCACCAAGGAAAATCGAAGCAAAAAATACATCCAAAAAAATAAGAAAAATGAAAAAAGTGGATACGATTTATAATTTTTTAGGATATGATTATAAAATGCGTGGAAAATCAATGAATGCAAAACATGTATGACATTTAATCCAAATTTTAAAAATTATACCCAAGTTTATTATAACATAATATTTGTAATTGTATATCAAAATTCTAAAACTCGGTATGAACAATTTAGTTATATTTCAAATCAAAAGAAAAAAAGTAAAAAAATTATTTTATTATAGAATTACCAAAAAATCCTTAAACTCATAATATTTTTATTGATTTTTTATAAAATAGTATCCAACAAGCTTCGTGTAAATTTCAATAAGTTAAATATTAAGTTTACTAATAGCACTTTGAACGTTTCCAATTCATTTGTTAAGAGTTTTCTTGATTTATCTCTAATTCTTTCTCTAGTGTTTCGGGTTTGTTTCCTACACATTTTCTTTTAAAATTTTCTAACGTATTGTACCCATACCGAAAATATGTTTTCGGGAAAAACAAAATGGGGTTCCAGGTAACTATGTATCCGACCCACGAGTTGGCAATTTAAAATATGTGATGCTATAATAAGATTCGACTGGAGTGCGTCATTTACTATGTTAGTGGCTAGATATGAATTAGCCAATTCGACCTTTCGATTGTTTAACTTCGGCTGATTTGTGTAGTAGCCTTGCAATAATTCCTACAAAATTTGCTCCAATTCAGCTGCTTCGTATTTGAAAATTCCATGCTTGTGCTCGTGTTCGGCTCGGCTCGGCTCGGCTTATTTTAGTAGGCTAGCAACAATTCCTTTAAAATTTGCTTTTGCTTAGCTTCCTTCCTATTAGAAAATCCCGTGCTTATGCTCAACTTGTCTCATTTGGCTACACGAGCCGAATATAAACCTTTAAGCTTCAATTCGTTTAGCGATTTCGTTAGACTCAACTCGGTTTATTAACCATTAATAGTTCAATTGCTTCATAAAACAATTTTAAAAGCCTACTACTAACATGAATTCAACAAAATTCTACCATCTAATAACAACTTAATAGCAGATTTATTAGCTATTTGATTTAAACTACATACTTTTTAAATATGAAACTTACTCTTCTAATTTAAAAAATAAATACTTTTTATTTTAAAATTATTCAAACCACTCGGAGCCCTTCAAGAGCCGAGTTTGGAGTTGCTAAGACTCAACTCATTTGTTTATGTCGTGCCCCGAATCCTGTTAACCCGAGGATGCGAGCCTGTATAAGAATAAAAGAAAATGAAATACTATCTACGTCGCTTCTTCCACAACTCATTTTATAGCAAACCAACATCAGAGTACACGGAAAAAAAAATTTACAATATAGCCTGCATATGACCTGTATATCAATGCAAGTAAACTCCATATTTACATCAATATAAGATAAGCTACATGCTTGAATCAATTCTATAATATATTATAACATGTTCTTTCCTAATACATCTCTAGTCACTTAAGGCAACAACATGAAGTAATACAAAAGAGCTGTCTATATATCAACTATATTGTACCTAAAAAACAATACATCATGAGAGAGGTTACAATACAAAATAAAAGTTAAACCTCCAATAGCTCCAAAAGATATATACAAATATCAACGCATGGCCTCAACAAGGTCGGTCTCCCATTTCTGCACCTACAACACGGTTTATGATACAATATGGAAAAGAAAATATACAAGTGTGTTTACTAAATAAAACTATAAACGGGATGCTATGCGGTGCCAATATGTATAAATGGAACAGGTAGTGTATGCAATGTAATGTCTATTCAATGCAAATCGATATTGCGCGACACCAATACTAGTACCGACACCAACACTAACACCAATACCGATACCGACATCAACACTGACACCAACACATGGTGGAAACTAGTATCTCAACACATCCTATAATCCGTCCTCCTCGCAGGACGCCATTACAGATTATAACTCAACACCAAAATTGACACCGACACGACACAACTCATAAAGGTGGGAACTAGTATCTCAACATATTCTATAATTCACCCTTCTGGTGGGACACAATTATAGATAAAATCCCTAATCAAGTTTCCCGACTTTCATGGTAGGGCGCCGGGCCCTTTCTTTGTTTTCAATACATCAAAGGTGTCACTTTTCCTAAAAAAAAAATCGAAACGACTCATTTCCCCCATGAAGGCAATGCACATATTTTCCACAATCAACACTTTAAATCCTTGATTTTAATTCAATAGCACTTAAATTCATCAACATATTTGAGCATTATCGCTCCAATATATTTTTAACGCCAACTCGTTTTAACACTTTCAACATTTTCAACACTTCTAACACTTTCTTTTGAAAATCTAATTTTCAAGTTCAATATGTAGAAAAATCATTTCTATCAATTTCTCATTTTCATTAAAACAACTCATACCCATATAATGACAATGCAACTCCATGCATGCATTAATGATACATATCTCATGTACATTTATTATCAACACTAACAAATACTCATTCAATGCCATTTAGTTTAATAGCTAATAATTTACCATTGCTACTCGTACAACCCCAAATAATTAACATATCATCTATACATAAATGTACACACACAAACTCATACTTATATTATTATTCTGTAATCTACTCGAACCTTATACGCCACTAATCAACTCTTGGGAGCTAATCACCAAAAACCCTCAATCTTTTTCTTCTTCACCTCTCGATTTGATCTAATAAATAAAACCACATCATTGAATACCAACACATAGAGTGTTCTATTCTTCACATAGATAAAGAAAATCAACTCAAGTTTTATGTATGAACTAGGTATGGGAATAAAAAAATCATGAACTTAAAGACAAAGTTAAAAACTTACCTCAAAATGATCTCTAGGTCTTGAAGAGTGAGGATCTACCCTTAGATTTTAATTTCGCTTCCGGAAATTAGATGATTTTACCTTATCTACCTCTTCCCCCTTCTCTCTCTCTCTCTCTACTCAGATTTAGAATAATAAGGGGAGAGATTATGCTATGTTGTCTTAAAACAATGGGTCCTGCG
>MKEJ01046310.1:0-24425 GCA_001753735.1 Embelia ribes | reverse complement strand
TAAAAAGCAGGTGCTTTAGAATTTACCAAATAGCACCAGTTACAATTTCCAAGAAAAAAAAAACAGAAGAAGCACTCAAACAACAATCCTAAATTGGGCCCAAAGTATATGGCTCTAGGGGGAGAAATAGGACCGGGTTCGGAATGGTAGATTAGGTATAAGGGGATGAAACTATGGTATTGCCCATTCCGTTTGATGCTCTCGTTAGATAGTTAAGCACTAGCAAGCAATATAGACAGTGAAGGAAAGGTAAATGGTTCACGTATCGACAATTGTTCACATGATCTATATAAACAAGTTAAATACTGTGCATTAATCATTTTTTCAAAAAAAACATCAACACAAAGAGTATAATTGCGTAGGTGTACGTACAGTATCTGTACATGATTTTTAACTCTTGAGGAAAAGAAGGCAACACAGTCCGCAAAAACTCAAATTTAGTCCATACGTCGTAGGCAAACATGACGAGGGATGAATGAAAGTAAAGGATGAGTTAGTTGCCTGATAGAAACTGTGTTGGGGACGTGAAAGGACAGGCTTTTCATTATAAGCTTTTAATAGCTTCTTCTCGGTAGCATTCGAGACGAACTCATCTGGATTAACCACTCCAACCATGATCTTTAGCCTCTCTCTAAATGGGACCATGGTTTCTCTTGCAAATCCTTTAACCTTCTCCATATCATCATCGACCAATCTCTGCAACCCCCAAAAAATATTTTTTAAAACAACCAACTGAAAAACAGTCGTGTAAACCTTGTAGAAAAATAAGCAACAACACTGCTACGACAACCCAGTGCATAAAACTCCTGCATTGCGGGGTTTGAGAGGGCCTGAGCCTCATCCTTGTTTTTAGAGAGACTGGTTCCAATGGGACGAACCCATGACCCATAAGTCACAAATATGATAATCAAATGCCATGTAAACAACACTAACTTGAAAATAGAAAGCCAAGCTAAAAGCATTAGGCTACAAGCAAGATTACCTTGATGCTATCTTGGAATTGGGAAGAGATCTCTTTCTCATAATTCTCGGAAAGTTTGAAATATAGAACAAGGCTCAAGCCCTCCCCGTCACAATCGCCTGGAAACAGTGGTGCAGGATAAGTTGGTAGCTGAAAGAAAAACAAAATAACAAAACAGATAAGCAATGAGAAAATGTTCTATAGGCAAAACATCTAGAATAAGTTGATAAATTTTCGATATGATCTGCCACAAGAATAACATTGTAACACCAAGAAAAGAAAAAGAATGGAACCTGAATATTGACAATTAACAGCGGAGGAGGCAGTTCCCCACATGCCTTAACAGGAGGAAGGTCGAGGTGTTGAGCAATGTGATTAACTTTTCTCGGGCACACAAATAAGTCGACACCAACTGCAGTGTAAGGACAGCAATTTGGAGCAGGAGATTTCCGCTTATCTCTGCATATATTTTACTTTCCATCTCAGACATAGTACATCAAACATACGTAAAATATTCAAAATATATGCCTTGCCAATGTTTAAAATCAATCAGAAATATACTTGAAGTAATTATCGGCCCGCAGCTTAAAGTTTGAGGGCTCAATTTCGGACCAAAATCCTGGACTTGGCTTCCCTTCATTACAACGGGGAACTAGAAGTCCAGCCCTGGGACGATACAACAATTTGGCCGATGCAACTGCACATAAATATTGAGATTTCAGAATATCACCAACATATTGCTGTCAATAATTAATATCACAAAGAAAATGTGAACATACCTACAATTATGCATTGAAACTGTAAAAACGCCTATGTGGTTAAGATTAGATCGTGCGTGTTTACCCTATCTTTTGGAGAATAGATGAGCGGACAAGACATAATCATACCTGTGTATGTATAGTTTCTTAGCATGATTTTATGTACGCATACCATAAGACTCAAATTACAATTCCAAATTTTAATCAAGTGTTCATCTGAAAGTTAAGCTGTGACATAGAAATAAACTTACGATATTCGTTCTTCTCCTCTCCTTCAATAGATGTCCTCTTTAAAGAAAGCCGGATAACAGTTGATTTCCTTTTGGGGGGTTGCTGAGCTTGACTCCTAGCTTTCGGAATAATCTCATCAACAGTTGCACATTTCTCTTCGGATCCAATTTTGCTCTCTTTAACCCCATTAAAGCTTTTGCGAGACTTGTCCAATATCTTAGGCTTCTTGGTTGGTAATTCATCAACCTTGTCCAAGCACGAGAGCTCATATCCTTGCGTACTAATAACTGCAAACCCGTTTGAGTCTTCAAATCCATCTTTGTTTGCAATTTTCTCCGTTACGTTTCCGTCAATTTTCAGGTACCTTTCGTGGTACTCTTTACACAATTTGTTGTCCACAAAACATGATGAAGTTTCAAGCTGAATGACTTCGGCACTTGAAATGCAAGGGAAGGGATCTACATTCACGCAATGAATTCAACTTAAGATTTTGCAGATACACAAAAAATTATAAGTTGATCGTTACAAAACACTAATGACAAAAGATATTATTCTCCCTTACCTCCGTGGACACTAATAAATTCGTCGTCTGAGTCAGACTCCAGGACACTAACCGAGTCAAACCAAGCATCCTCTTGGCATATAACTGCAATGATGAAAATTAGTGTCGTTTCATCAATAAGTATGGAACTTATTTTTTCTTCTAAAGATAAGAAAACAATAAAGAGTAATGATATGCCTTCAAAAGATCATGCAGACAAAATGTACCAGTATTTATGTGGTTAGATTCTATACATTGATCTTTTACTTAATAACAAAATACATTTAAAGGATCATAAGAATTTGAACAGTTTCATACATGATTTTCAATACACGTATCATTTTCCAACAATAAAAGGAGAAGAAGGAATACCATTAGGGTCAACCTCGCTACGGTGCCACTGGAACTGCGTATGGTGAATCCTGGATCGTGAAGTAATGGATCTTCGGCAAGTGGTAGTTATTTTCACAAACTTGCTCACCGAAAAATCTGTTTTGAACATTATCACATTGCTGATCTTTTTCCTCGCTCCAGCGGGAATGTAAATTAAATGCTTTACATGTCTCTTGTCCGATCCCGTACGCAGTTTCTTTCGTACTGTAACTTTGTCCGGTGGCGTGGACAGACAAGCACCCATCGTGAATGGCGAGTAAATCAGCTTTTTCCATATTTTCTTCATATCAGAAACAGATCACACAATTTCGCAAAAACTGTACAAATCGCAGAATATATTGGCATCAAATCATTATTATAGGGATATTCAAGAGGATTACCTTAACCTTAGATGTATATTAACATGAAAGAGATGATATAATTTGGTAAGAAAAAGGGTTACCTTCAATGTATATTAACCACGAGTCCGTAACGAGCACGGCTAGCAAGGGACTGAAAGAGAGACGGCTATCCCACAGCAACAACCTCGGATCAAAGGCTGTGTTGTCAATCCAGATATCCTGCAAAACCTAAGGGTAATTTACATAAGAAAACTTATGAAGATGCACAAAATACTTGAGGTCCAACTTACAAATAAATTATTATTACATACTAAAAACACTTCCAATGATAAAACTAAGGGTTTGTTACCTTACTACTTTGAAGCCAAAAAAAAACTAGTTTTTCAAATACTGATAAAAAAAAAAATTCAGATGCATTCAGCTTAAAATATTAAATTTTTTTCGTTAAAGATAGGGGCACACAGTTTTAAGCCAAAAAAGAAAAAAAAATAAGTCCTAATTTAAAATCTGCAGTTAGACAATCCCACGTGTAAACAAAAAACCTCAATAGTGACAAAATCAAACAAAGTCTCTACAGCTGCAATATAGCTTAGAAGAAACAAGGTAAAGCAACAATGCACAACGCTTTGGAATTTTCAAAAAAAAGAAAATATCTATTATTAGGTTAATTGGGTCCACATGCAATAAACTAAATGACAAAAAAGATAATAATAATAATAATAATAATAATAATAATAATAATAATAATAATAATACACTCCGATCCATTCAAAGAGAAAACATATTTAGTTTCTGTCAAATAAAGAGCATAAATAAAAGGAGAGTAAATGGGATATGATATGAACATAAGAGTAAAAGACAAAAAAAGGAATCACATCAGGTGAATGATGAGTATTAAATTAAAATGAAAAGATAGGATATTAGGGCATTTCCCACAAGTACTAATCAATTATTAGTTTTTAAATCGGACTTTCTGAAAATCCATTTGTCTTCTACAAATTAATATTTTATTAAATAGAAATACTTGTATTTCTTAAAAATTTCTTAAAAATATTAAAATAATTTTACATTGATATAATTAATGTGTGTGTGTGTATGTAATTATATATCTCTAATTCAAAACCAAGTAAAAGAATTTAATAAATTTGTAAGAAAAATATATTAATTTGAATAAATAAAAATATATATATGTAGGAAAATATATATATATAAATGTAAGAGAAATATATTTATTGTGCCCCGCTTAGTCTTGTAAGTTCTCCTCTATCAATAAAATTTTTCCTTTGCGCCAAATATATATATATAGAGATATGTAAGAAAAAAAAATAAATGAATAAAGAAATTATGGATAACATATTTTGCCACATATGAATCGACTACAAAAATTTTCACAAAATTTTTTAAAAGATAAAGAATTGAAGATAAAGAGTTAGAGGGACAAAGGACAGGAGTAAATCCCTGAAATTTTAAGGATAATTCAGGATTTTAATATTAATAAATTAATAAAGTTATTACCTTAGAGTATTTTGGATGCTTATTTGAAAATAAAGGCTTTGAAGCAAAACACATCGTAAATGAGGGAAAGAAGTGAAACACGATGGTGGTATATGAAGTGGTAAAGTAAAATTACCCCATAAAATATGACTTGAGTAGGGATGGAGACACCTTAGGGCAAGGGGGCACGTGCCCCTTTATTTTGGGTTCAAAAGTAATACAAAAATATTTTTACGTAAATGTATTTAAATCATTAATGATAAAATTATATAGTTAACGTGCCTAATAATTTTATTTGAGAAGGGCCTAGCCGTGACAGATAGAACTAGCTCATATAATATGCAGATCACGTGTTCGATTCTTGATAACCACTTTTCGATTTTCAAGCATTTTGAGTTATGTTTATATATATTTATTTAGGTGGTGATTGTTACTCTTGTCTTAGTTAATATTCAAATTTTTATGTCTTTTCTTTCCTTATTATTATCTTCGTCCTTGAACATGTTAATATCTTCTTATGTATGTAAAAGTTAGAATTTTCAACTATATTCACTCTAACCGCATCATCTGTCTACACAATTACTTGACACATGGTTTATTAAATTAGAATTTAAAAAAATAAAATTTACCATAATAGAAATTAATAAATTACAATCATAAATATCAACTTATCATAAACAAAATTATTCAAACTAAATTTGTAATAAGATTATGCACAATCCAAATATATACATATATATATAAATATATATATCTACATATCTTTAAGATAACTTAATATAAAATATATTATTAAAATTATATTTAATTTAAAAAGATATATATATTTTTATTAATTGATGATTGATAGTCATTAAATTCGACTTTAACAATATTCGTGCCCAAAACATGGTGCCCTTGTTATTCTCGTTATATTATTTTTAAACCTTTTAAGTGTTTTCCCCTTTTTCTGCAACTCCCAATCTTGGAGAAACCGGAACCTAGTATGTAGCGTCGGGTTCATCGTTCTTCAACGATTGTTTGCAAGGAATCCAATCCGGTGAGTATTCTCTCTCTCTCTATCTGTATTCTCTTTCTTTATGATTGTAAAGTAATTATACAACTTTAAAAGTGTTGCACAGAATCTTGGTGTGTCCATGTGATATCATAATTAATTATTTATCTTTGCTACCAAAAGAATTTGGCTTTCAATTAGGGTTCCTCTTGAGCACATTTTATATATGCAAATTGTGTATTCGTGATAGTGACTCAACTGATAGTAACACGAGGTTGCAAATGAACATAGGCATATGAGCAACGAAAAGCTCATCCTCTTTTACGATTGCAAGCGCTATTTATTTCGCCAAATAAGCCGAGTCGGGCTTCAGATACCTATTATTTTTTGTGGACGAGCCGAGCTAGGGTTTGAAATTTGAGTTACTTTAATAAACGAGACGTGCTAGGTATAGCAGCCTTTATTTTATTTGCTGCTGTTGATTGTTTGCTTATTTCAGTTAGGATATATTTTCACAAGAGAGCACCACACAGAGGAAAAGGGGTTATTTTTGGGCTCAGCTAGTGAACACCCCATGAAAATCTCGGCTTGTTTGCACTTGCAAAGGGCCTGTGAGCTATCAGTAAGAGCCCCGCTCGAGCCCTATTTGTTTTGTGGAAATCCCTGCTAAAACTTCGTTTTAGCTCTTTTTTAGTAGCTGGGATAGGCCTAGCTAAGTTTGGCTATTCTCATTTACACCTCTAGTTGTGATATGGTGCACAAAGGAAATCACTCTTATTGCTGATATTGATTGTTTGGTTTCTTGAGATATGGATAGTAGTAATGTTAGTGCTATCTTAATTAGGATTTCTAACTTGGCCATGTTGCTATTTTGCTATAGGGTTATTTATATTACCATGAAAAGGTCCATGCCATGGAGTGACAATGAGGGTGATTCATCTTCTGATGAATCTTCTGCGTCAGATACAAATTTGGAACCTAATGATGGATCCGGTAAAGACAAGACAAAGAATGATGTTATATCTAGTCAACCCATCATCAAAGAGAAAACGTCTGAAGGTAATGCTTGTAGCCCCCTATTGTGTGTTCCTTGATCAGTCATTCTCATGCATATGACACACACACACACACACATATATATATTTATGTTGATCTATTTATTTACTCCACTTCAAATAGTAGGCAAAGTTTGACCTGAATGTAGTTTTAGGTAAAGCCAAAAAGTAACTTTTTAAAATTTAAATTAAATATGAAAGATCAAATGATGGGGATTGTCATTATGGAAAAATTTATTCTCGAAGATTTACTAATAATTAGGATTGATTTGATTTGATTTCATATTTTATATTTGGGGAACTTTCACCTTTTTATTATTTCTTTCCATTTTTAATTAGTTGCTATTTTCTTTTATGTGTTTGGCTTTTCCTTGTTAATAAAGAGGCCAAACAGACTCGTATTCACATTGATTATTGAATTGAATATTGAGAATATTGTTTGCCCTCTCTCTTCTTCTCTTCTCTTCTGTCTCTTCTTCTCTTTCCCTAATATTTCTGAGTTTATTGTTAATTAATTCTCTGTATTTAGTTCTACATCAGGTCGAGTATCTGTTAGGGTTATGTGCATGGATCTTAACGTGCAGGCTATAAGCTAAGGCATCTTAAAGTGGGAGGGGATCAAGCAGGACCAACTGCAAGGAGGCAAACTATTATCAAGCATAAAGAAAAGCGGGTGCTTGGAAGATGAAATCAACACCATGCGTTGAAGAAAACAAACCTAGCAAATCAATGGCAGTGATAACAGCCTGCTTTGCTATAGGATGGCGAACATGCAGAAGCCTTGTCAGCACATTAGTCCCCTGCAGGACATAAATAGGTTATTTAAATACCCATCATTACTAATTTGCATAACTATAGCATCATTATCTGACAACAGATTTCATATTGAAGAAATTTGCATACCACAAGAGCATCAATTCTGGCTTCAATAACCGTCGATGGAGCATATCTTGCAGCATATCCGTACATGAGGGCTAAAGCTGCATGTATATCATCAGAATCATCCATCTTGGCTTTATCAGAGAAAAAGGACAGGAATCTGCAACCAATGGGTACCAAGTTGATCATAGTAAACAGCTTGAACATCTTCATAGTAAGACTTTAGAGCATAAATTTCTTTTACTTTTCTCAGAGGGTGGATGGTTGTGGTGACTTGATATTGTTACTTGGTTAAGACAGCTAGTAGTAAAAAGGGAGCTAAATAGAAACCTAGTTGATTTGAATTAAGTGCGACTGTGTGAATTTATATGTGTGCAACATGCATCAGCACATGCCAAACAAAAGCACAAATTGATCTAAGTTAAAGTTTATTTAGGATTTAGCATGTACCTCTGGAAAAAACTTTGCCCCACACTATCAAGAATATCTTTCAACTTATCCAAAACAGTATCCAAATGGGATGCTGCAACCTGGAGGCAATATACAGAGACATCTTAGGAAATGATTAAACCAGAACAGCAAAAACAAAGCCCCAAACTTACCAAACCCATGCCTTTGGCCAAACCAATTCGATTAGCGGGGAATGCAATATTTGCTTGTCTGTACATGCAATCAATCTTATCACGAACATATGCCCTGTTATCAACTTTTTGAAGAAGCATACCAAGAGATCTACAACATATTTAAATCCACAGAAAGACTTCAATCATAAACTGTTTATCATATGGCGGCTAGAGATTGCAGCCTTTAATAAAAAAAAATGTGACTGTAAAAGAAATAGGGAACAAAGAAATAAAACGAGCAAGATTATGATTGTTCAAGTCAGTTTTAAGATGCAACTGGCCATATTAGAAATTAACAAGTTGAGCAAGACTAGGTAGATCATATGAGCAAGCCAGGGCAAAAGCCTCTGAAATTGCAACATCTGTGGCCTATCAGATGCCTGCAAGGCTGTTCCGAGAAAGGATTATTTGTTGACAATTCTTTTATTATTGGCCCGTACAAGCCATCGTTTTTTTGTTACAGTAAGATTTAGGGGGAGGGAAGGCTATCCCATTCCAAAGTCAGAACATGCTGAGGTTCCTATGACATTTTGCAATGGTATTTACAGATTATCTACCAAGAGGACGGTCATAGTATTTCACAAGGCAATTCTTACAACTTCGGTGTCCTAATCTCTAAAGACAAAATTAGCTAAAAGCATTCCAAAATCATTCTCCATATAATCTCCACATTATTAAAACGTGGAAGCTATCCCTCATTTGCGTAGAAGGAGAACATAGCATCCTTCTTTTGGCTTCTAGTTTTTTGTTGGCTTTGTTTCAAGTAGTTCATTTTGGTTTCTTTAGAGGCGCATACCACCTCTTTATTAGAAAGCCCCTGTGGCTGCTATAAAGCTTTCCCTTTACATCCAAATTTTATCTTTCTAGAAACAGCAGTATAAGAAACTCAATGTGCCATTACCGGTGGAGAAGAGCAGAGTGCTCATCGTCTGGATTATAAAGTTCATATTGGTTGGCAAAAGCATTTCCTAGCGAAATCACCCATTCAGTATCTTGAATCACATCCAAAGATTCTGCCAGAAACTGCCAACAAGATATAAAGTCATATAACCTTGTTACATTACTGCAACCTCATAATGTATATTACGATGGTCCGCTTTTCTCATACATTTCAGCATCTCTCAGGTAGATGAATGTTTCCAATCTATCGATAGATTTTATAAGATCCAGTAAATTCAGCCTAACTGATATACTACTTGAGTAAGCAAACTCAAACTTTTTAAGCATCACGTTACTTTTGATGTCAAAATAAACTAGCCATCGCCCATAAAGATACAGATAATGAACTTACATTGATTATCATGTCATTCCATGTTTCCAAATATGATGGATCCTGCTTCAAGTCCTCCGTGTCACTGATATAGGCTTTCATTTTTGGAATCTAGAGCTTACAAAACCATGAAATAAGTTAGATCTCATAGCTAAATCATTCCAACAGACTTCCTTTTCCTTGCTTCCAAAAATCAGCCTCTACATGTATGAAAGTTTTCTTTTCCCTTTCAAACAAATAGTAGCCATACACGCATAAATTTTATAAATGTTGCACAAACAGAGAGGCTGTTCTTGATTAAATTCAGGAAACAGACTAAGTACATGTGATGCAAGAAGTCTTTCAAATAATGACGATTTTTCATTTCCTAATATTAAATCACTTCAAATATACAGTACATGTATGTTTTTATTATACTTGTAAAACACAACAATCCACTCCAAGCCAGAAAATATAATTATCTTCGGCTTTTGCAGGTCCGATATATACTCCTAAACAAGAATATATATAAACTGTTATAAATCACACCAAATTACATGTACAAATTCTATACCTCATCTTGCCAGAACAAGTTGATATTTTTGGGGAAGAGAGGCGCCAAACAGCAAAGCACCTGCAAACAGTAGATGTCACAGCTCAAATAGGTTGACACTCAACATTGTCTCTTATGGCTCATGAAAATTATTCTAGCTTCAAGAAACAAACCCATTATTAATTTCTAATTCGTAATTCATCTCTAATAATCTAAAGAACTTGAGCAAAATGGAAAATAAAAATAAACCCCATTCTAAAACCTATAGGACATCTCATTATATGGAGTTGCCTTCTGTGGATACAGTTCTTTCCTTTATGCTACTCTCTTGCCTCTTACAAGTCATAAATATGCCATATAACAACCACCACCTGGTGAACCACCTTCCTAGGCTTACATTATACCAGAACAAGAACTTAAACTTCAGGATCAGGTCTGATTGTTAAAGATAATGATATTATATTGCCCGACTCTAAAAGCAAGATATCCCCTGCCATTCAAATTATAGGATTTATGGGAAGCAACTGGATCACTGGCTAAGGGTGCTTGGTAGCATCGCTCAGCTTGGCAGGCAATGGGCTTGCTTGTGGAAAATTCTAGATATGACAGATCTTTTCCAATAGTTTGGCCCAACAGCTCATCCAGCAACACAAACAGGGCAAATTTACAAAAGGTTCTTCACACAATTACTGAGAATTTGAAACAACAGCAGTAAAGTTAAACACTACAGCAACACACAAACAAAACAGAAACAAATGACAGAGCATTACATTCAACTACAACACTGATGACCATCACTTTGGAATGTAAATTTAGAAAACCAAACTTATTTGACTACTTGATTAAGCTTGTATCATGGTATTGTGGCCAGTTTTTAGGCATGCCTAAGTCAAAGGCCAGAATTGCAGTGTGGATGAAATCACATAGAAGCACTAAACATGACAGGCTTACAAGGGCTAAAATTACAACTTGGCAGAGGCTGTGATATTAAATATTTAAGGGGTACAATATTTTTTCTAACAATTTATCTGATGGAAGCTAGTAAAACATAACGAAATTCTAATTTACATTTTTTAAGCCTTTTATTTGGTTCCATTGCGCATGGCAGAATGGATGAGTAAGTTCCCTTAGATATAAATGGGTGATGTCTACAAATTTGTGTTAACGACCCAAAGTGACATCTTATTATGGTTCCATTTAGCACCCCAATTTCTTGGGATGTTAAGGCTTGGATGATGGTGATGATGACAATCATTTTTTAAGTCTTTTAGAGCGAGCTTTCCCTTTTCTCTAGGAATTTAAAGGCAATTAAAGTCTAGGTATGAATAAACAGAACAGTGCTACTTAAACATATTCCAAGTATTTGACCTATGCTCAAATAGCTCAATATACTGTATAAAAGTATGCTTGAGCAGCAAACGTCAAATAAAACCAATAAAACAACTTCAGAACTAAAAGCAACATCATGTTATAATTCATATCTGGTTATCCAAAAAGCAATAACAAAAAATCAGTAAAACCAAACAATGAGGATCACTCCCTGCTGAACTGAAGACTGAAAAGCTTACAGTTAAAATTTGGGTAGCCTGTTGCTCTCTTGCAAGTGGATCATGCAATAGCACCAACAACCGAGCAAAAAGTTCCTGAATGTGCCAATTGGACAAAATAGTCATATTTGCACTTCAATATGCAAGAGCATATGCATAAAACAGCAATTAACTAATTAAGAACGGGAGACAGAGATTCTTCGGTTGAACCCTAAGGACTACTCCATGGTAGAAGAAAACAATGTATTATATATGCTCAATGAATCCTTGACATTAACTCCTTGGTGGTAAAAATCGACCCGAATCTAGGATGGAGCAGTAAGCAAACCCGCATAAAATTCCATGTGTTTACATGCTAAGAATTATCAGTTTTACTTATCAATAAAGATATGGAATATTTATATAACAAATTTTAACTTAGATATTCGTATCCTCGACACTCTCTGACACAATGCACAAAGCGGAAATTGGAATTCATGTGTGAACATGAACTAAAAATGAAAAAAAAAATGTGATTCAATAATAGTTTATGTGTTTCGGCCATGAGTCCTACTCAGTGGGAATGATGAATATTTTACTGTTCTGCTCAACAAAACCAAATTGCAAATGAACAAAGAGGAAAGTAATTCTAATCTGTTATGGAGAAGAAACAACCGTATAATTTTTCAGATCTTGATATGATAGCTATAGAATCCATTCCCTTCCCAACATAGTTACCAAAATCAGAAACAGAAGCAGGAAACGCATGCCAAAAAATATTGGGGAAACGGGAATGCAGATACAATTTGGAATCTTTTCGTATACGATTACATAACATGTCGGAAACATATGCAAATTATGTGTGATTCTTTAATCCATTATTCTAAAACTTTACTCAAATTTGTAAGTACTATGATACATATACTTGTATATCAAAATTCCAATACTTGGTATGAATAAGCTAATTATAAATCAAAATAATAGAAGTTAAAAAAATTATTTAATCATAAAACTACTAAAAAACTCATTCTCACAATATTTTTATTGATTGTTATTTAAATTTTTAGGAAATGGTATCCTAAAGCTTCCTATAAGTTTTAAAAAAGTTAATATTAAGTTCCTAATAGTATTTTGAACATTTTCTAGTCATTTCCCTTAAGTTTCATAGGCCTATCTCTAATTGTTTCCCAAATGTTTCGGCATCGTTTCCTATGAGTTTCACCTTAAAATTCTCCGGCGTTCCGTACTAGTACCAGAAACGTGTTTTTGGGGAAGTGCAATTCCCACCCCCAAACCGCGTTTCCAGTAACTATGCTTCCAACGAATATCAGAAAAAGAATGACATATTATTGGAAAACAATCTCTGTCTAGCAGATCATAAATAAACCTCATTGAAGAAAGGAAGTAAGGATTTTACCTCAGGAAGGGGAATATCATCTCGAGCTTTACATTCAAAAATCATTGAATTGCTATAAGAAGATCTATGTCTGCACAATTCTGAGATGCATCTGCAAATCTGTCAAAGCAGCACACCAGCAAGCTATTGTTGTGACGACAAAGAATTTCCGACTAAGCATTGCAATATCGAAGCAAAAACCCAAATCTACATCAACATTTATAACGACAAGAAACCTTTGCCTATACTGCCTATGCTTGCTGATTTTCACATAGATATGAGAACTAAACCGATCATTGAACCAGCTAAAGAACTGGTTCAACTGTGGTTCTTCTGATTCAACCGCAGTTCACCAAATTAGACAATTAATTAAAAGAAAAAATATATTCTAATGATAAATTATAATGTTTAGCAAAAAAATAAATTAATTCCTTTTGGAAGTGAAAAGATAGTTCACAAATTTTTTTATTTGAAATAACAAAAAAAATGATAAGAGTATTGCTGTTGCAACTGCCCCAGTTTAAGATCGGGGAACCATTTGATTTGAAGATTAGAGTAGTGATGTATGGAAACACTTACTGTTGCAACTGCCCCAGTGTAAGATCGGGGAACGATCATCTTCAACAAAAAAGGCCAAAGGATATGCTGAAAATCATATGGAGAGGGTGCAAGTTATTCTTTATTAAATATATCAAACATAGAATATCAGTCTAAGAAAAGTGGAGCAATATTTGAAAGAGAAAAGAAGAAGAAAAAAAATACAGTGCCATAGCACCAAATTTTTATAATATAGCATATAAACATCAATAAGATAATTGAAATGGACAAAGAAAGTTACAGAACCTCCATTTCGGGAATTGTAATGGTCAACAAAAGAAGCCCTTTTTCACAGATTGCTCGCAATTCTGTAGGAGAAACTGCCCAAATCTTCACCTGATACATAATTCTTAACTGTTAGAAAGTAAAAAGGAACTTCAACATTCAGAAGATTACATGATTTAAAGAAATGAAACTCGAGACCTAAATTTCAAAGAAATCATTGAATGCAGACAATCATTCACAAAATCAGTGAGAAACCTAAACATGTGAAGAGTTGTCAATTCAAACATCAGTGGTATTACATGATGCTTTTTTCTAATCATATTTCAAATATTTAGAATAATAAATCAACTTCTTTATTGATATTACAAACTTTTTTTCTAATCATATTTCAAATATTTAGAATAATATATCAAAATCATATTTCAAATATTTAAAATAATACATATCAACTTCTTTTTTGATATTACAAACTTATGATCATTCTTAAAAGTGCCTTTAGTCAATGGTACTAGATCAATTAACTTCCATCAAGTAATAAAGGTGCTATCGCTGAGGATATTTTAATATGTTCTTTTTCACTCCCATACCAACTTTCTATCATGGCCCACAAAAACAACATATCGTAACAGTGGAATGATCTTAGAACTATATAATTTAAAATAGATACACTAAATAAGTACATTAAACTTAAGTCCGAAAAAAACTTCATATCTTCTATAGGAGAAAGTGCAATATGTGCCAGTTGATGGAAACTCTTACCTCATTTTTCCCCTTATCAGATATAGCACAATGGCGAACTAGATATTCAACGAACAACTCACCAGATGGACCAACCAAGTAACAGTGTGAAGCCATCACAACAATTAACTAGCAGAAAAACGAAAAGGAACATATCATGCCCATAAACGTAGACCTCAAATAATATATTAAGAAAGTTTTGCGAATTACTGTAGAGCATACCTCTGAGAGAACTTTACGAACCGCCAAACTTTGCTCATCCAGCAATGATATTACAGCTTCTACAAGTGAAGGTCTTTTACTATGCCAGGCTTCAGACAACCTCCACATAGAAAGAACATCAGTCCATATATGACACAGAAGAATAGGGGGAAAAATGTATTAACATAAAAAGATAAAAATGTTGCGAGAAAACAAACCTTGGCAGGAGGTGCTTTAATACACAAAGTGAGCCAAAAGTCAGAGGATCTTCCTTTAACCTGCATTTCTGTTGGTTACAATATTTTCAGATTTATAACATTAAGATAAAATGGCAAAAATAATCAATTGAATAAACACAATAGGTTACTCATGCAATATTCCGCTCTCTTTCTTTTTCCGGAACATGAATACGAAAACAGAAAAAGCAGCAACCAGGTAATAAATGCAATACAGGTAAGGATAAAAATGTATAGGTGCTAGGATGTAGTACCCACATTCAGAAGGAATACAAATAAATCCTCCGGGTATACCAAGCCAACCGTCAGAAAGCAATATTGTACTTCATTATAAGTCTGCCACAAAAGGATAAAGAAAAAAGAATAAGCAGATACCACTAGATCCGAAATACAATAATAACAATCTTATCACGCACCATACAGGACAAAAGTAGAGTTTAATTAAGCTAGTTTTCAAGTGCCATAAACAGAGTTATGTGTTGTCGCAAGACAAGTGGGAAAATTCAAACAAGGAAATATGTGTTTATGTGGGTATCTCAATGTCAGAAACCAAAAAAAGAATGGAAGAGAAAATAGAAAAGAACACAGAAAGACACATTACAATTGACTGGAGTTACCATACCATACTGGTAAATGTGACCGAAGATCAAACAAAAATCATATAAATAATAAATTGAGTCCCAACCTACATTACGTTTATGGAAAATGTAAAGCACATACAAGCAATTTTATGCCATGTGTATTCAAAAAGGCTGAATGTTTCAATCCAATGTAAAAACAATAAGGCCCAAATATTGTCGTATCGGAAAAATTGTTTTAATTTGAAACCAACATCACAGCAGTATTACGAAGCTAAATCGCTAGCAAATAAAGCACCTTCAACCCCAGTAAGAAACCTGGGCGTTCTTTCCTTTCATCATTAATAAAAACCACAGGAAGCAGTGTTGATAAAACAACCGTGAGATCCTGCAACAAACAACAAATCATGTACCATCACAACTGGGGACTACACTGCATTAGAAGTTTGCATTACAAAAACAGAAAGAAAGAAAATAAAAATTGGCCAACTCGTTTGAATGTTCAGAAAAAGTTCTGTTTCTAACAGCGAAATTTTTGACAGATCACCTTTTGTGAGATGGTTTTGAAAACAATTCTCAAGAGATTTGTCAACTAACAACCCAATTTGAATCTTGAATTGTTCACATTGGTCTCAAACTCTTCATGCGGGATAACAGATTGATGGGGTAAGTAGAAAAACAAATGTCCTTTTCTTTTCGGAAGTTTCGAATAACATTAGCATCCCAAAATTACAAATTCTAGGGGGTATACCACATATGTTTACAAGTAAAAAACACAACAACTCGCTTCAAGGGAAACTAAACCACACCAAGCCTGAACATTATTGACAGCAATGTATAAGGTTAAGCTGCACAAGTAACACCCAAACTGACCGATAAGAGCTCTCCAAAGGAGGCCACTCCTACAATCCAAAATCCTCACATGGTAAGCCTTGACACATATTACAAGTGGGGACTCCTAGAACTCCTTTTAGTCTTTTTGTTCCTTTTAGTCTTTTTGTTAATCTCTATCTACTGTCATTTCCGGATGAGATGGAAGTACGAGGGATCACTGCATTGAGATGAACTATTTTGTCCTTGTCTAGGGTAGTTCGAGAAATTTATTTTGCTCGAGGATTTCAAAGGGGTAGTCCAAGATGAATAAATCGGCTTTTTTTAAGATTACGGAACACAGAGAGGGAGAGAGAGAGGAATTTAACACAATCTAGCATTCACTGACTTAATAGACCTTGGATACTAATAGAGATGCAGTAGAAAGATGTAAGAATAGTGAACAGTATTTAGGCAAAATATTTTAAAACAAGGCACCATGAAAATGAGGGAGGTAATAGAGGTTTCCCAGGGATGGGCCAATGTGTTGGGGGTAGATTCCTCCAATCTCCATCACACACACACACACACAAACCACCCAAAAAAAAAAAAAAAAACCAAAAATATACAACACAAAAACAACCACAAAATAAAAAAATAAAAATCTGACTTCTAGCCATCTTGAAAATTTTCATATGACATTAAGCACCCTCCCCCATATACCCGAAAGCAATGGTCTTATTGTAAGTAAAGAATTAAACAATACCGATGTCCTAGTAAAGCCAAAAAACTAGAATTACAATGACGAAAGTGTGAATAACAATTTGTTGAGTTAACAGTTGCCATCTATAGTTAGACACCAGACAGAAAGTGGTGACTGTGTCACAGAGCACAAACCACTGAGTTATGTACAATTATAATAATATTCCACCTAATACCCAAAGTTGAAAATAGAAATGAAAATTAACTAGGTTGTCCCCAAGAAGAAACTGAAAAAGTCAACCAAAAAAAAATCAGTAAGATTCATAACTTGGCGTACAAAAAAGAGAAAGTGCTACCTCAGAACAGCTCCACATAAGATTATTTTAACATGATATCATCTGTGCTCACTTATTCCCTTTCACCAAGAATTTGGAGACTTAGGTAGCGGCATGTCTAAGGGGTTGAGGATTGCTATCACTGTTTTTAGTTTTTATTTTTAAAGTTTTCGGAAAGAGAGAAGAGGCAGGCACACTCATGTATAAGGGATTGGATCATAAGATCATATTCCTACCATACAGTTAAGTCTTTGCATGAATATTTCCCTTCCGATTACTATCCACATCAACTTCGTAAAGAATTACTAACACATACTAGGTTCACCCGCAACCACACAAACTGTCAAATAGTGTCATTGTCTCCCATGCAAATCCCTCTTGTTATGAAACATTAGAAAGAAAGAAGCATCAAACCAAACACAAAATCGAGCAAAAAGTGTCCAAACTGTACCTCAAAATCAAGCAAAGGAGGACCACTCTCAGACAGTAACGCAGCATTCAGCAGATTGTGAAGACTACATGTTGCAACAAAGGCAATTTCAATATCTTTCTTGTACCTGATCAGCAAGAGAAGGAAAAGAAAGGCACAATGAATTTCAATGAAAAAACTCATAAAGTTTGAAACAAATTAATTTTACAAATCTATGCACCAAAGTTCAATAAACAGGCAAGCATTTTAATTATTTTTAGCTATAAACATATTTAACGAAGTGTAGCTTACAGTTCCAACATGGTGGGGACCAGTCGTGGTAAAGCCAGTTTCAATTGTGTCCGAGTAATTAGACCAACCATCTGGCCCAATGCCTCCACTGTTGATGAACGCACCTGTTACAGACCTTAACTACTTAATATGTGAAACTTGGTAGTGCTTTCTTCGCTTTTAAGAAGAGTCTTGAGATATCTGACAGTGCAAAGCTCAATACAAATCAAATACAGAGTCTGGAAAAGCAAAAGCATGTTCCAAATAGTTCCTAATGTAAAATCCAACTACATTAAGCAGTACAGACAACATCTATAGCTCATGAAATACTACTTGGAACTTAAAACTCCAAATTTGAAGTGAAACCTTTCTCATGGCACCAGCCTCAAAATTGAATAAATAAGCATTCTTAAAGTTTCATAGGATATGTACGGAATCCCTAACAAGAAAATTCAAAACAGCAATAAACAATAATGGGACCTTCACTGCTATTGAGCATAAAAAGATGAATAATTGTCCATAGGATACCAAAAACGATCAGAGGGCTGGCTAAAAGCAGATAGAACTCAGTAGCAAGAACAATGAGATGATCTAAGATGTAGTACCTTATAATGAAGTATAAAATGAACCACGTAATAGGTGGCAAACAAAAATATACTCTTTGATTTAATACTCAAATAGTCAAAAACTTGAGCATATCATATAATAGGCAAACTATTGTTGCAGATCGAGACAAGCAAAGATTCTCTTCAGAAAGCAAAGACCATATTCAATCTATTGGCAGTATAATCCCAAGCACCAGGTACAGAAGGTTACAAACTTGGAGATAAAAGTCTTTAATTTCAAACGCCGGAGAAATAAGACCAAGCGCATTGACCTTTTGTCTAGGTCGGAAACATTTAATACTGTTAATCAAATCTGCTTCAGCATTGGTATAGGTAGAAAGGACTACCACAAAAGAATAAATGTTCGCACAAAATTCAAAAAGGTGATTTGAGGTTGAATAGACTGTGCCATTATCTACTTAATGAACATATCAATAGAAACCATACTTCTTTTGATATAGGGACCTTCTTTAGTGGACCAAATGCATCTCAGAGTTTGAATCAATTGATATTGATCGACTGCCTGTATTATATCGATGCTAGTATATACTGCTATATTTTGTTATGCATATTCCAACCATATTCCTGTAGGAGATCCGAATCCCAATTTTCTATTCTTTGTTAATAAGATTCATCCTCTGTATGGATCATTGAAAGTGTTTCTCCTGATGTATAAATCCAGAAAGAAAAAAATCAGAAATGATTCATGTCCAATAGGATTCCTTCTTTTCATCCCAGTGCAAAGTGGACCACAAATGATGTGCTTTGATGCAAAGTTTGCTTTCAAATAACTGGACCTGGCAGCAAATAAGGCTTAATTTTTTGCTAGAAGAAAAGGACCCCGTTGTGAAGTAGTGAGAAGCAGAAAATATGGCATCGTTTGGCGGCACTGTTAGAAATGCTTCTGGTCTTATAAGTCCATTTGTAGAAGTTGTCTGTTTGGTGAATTTTTTTTTATGCCCTTCTAATTAAGTGGGCCACTTCAAAGGTCCATTTAGAGAAGCCAAGAATTGATGCTTTTGTATAAGCCCGTTCCAAAGACTTCTCAGGAAGTGGGAATAAAAACACAGCCAAGAAAGAAATTAGAACAGCCTGAGGAAAAAAACAGGAAAAATCATCAGGCAGATTGACGATCTCCCTAGAAGGGATACATAAACAGATCGTCGAGGGTGCAGTGGTGGAGACACTGGTGGCGAAATCGATGGTGTATGTTGTGGTTGCATCTTTCAGAAACTATTTGTTCCTCGGACTGCCAGCAGAGGACGTGACAGCAGTGACATGTCTACGATGTAAAACCACTTCTGATCTCAAATATTACACCCAACTGAGAGACAACCACATGCTCCTACCAACCTTTCTCTCACTTGGGAAATAATTTGAATTAAAGCAAAGGTTGAATTTTGGTCTTCATTTTTAACTTGTCCCTAAAATCTGTGTTGTTTTGAATAATTGGTTAATAAGCATAATGCTCAATTGGGTTTTATTTTGTTCTAATTGAACTAAATCAAGTGTTCAACAGGGTTAAATTTGACTGGCTGAAATTTTGTGTATACATGTACTAACTGATCTAAATTGAGGAATATTAAATTACGTTTGTAATTGGGATATTATAATAGAATTGTCATTGGTAAGTCATTTTACACTTATGAGCCAAACGCTCCAGAGGAACTTCCAAAAATTAAAGCACTTCCAAGATAATATTTACCAAACATCAATTTTTTCCAGGAAGTACTTTTCTCGAAGTCCTATCTACAAAGTCCATTTCCAAAATAGACTTTTGTAGAAGTGCAATTGTGCCAAACAGGGCCAATATCTTATGCAATACTTGCCATTGGCATTCATCCCCGAAAATTATCAGTTATGGAAACAATCAACCCCCATTTTAACTTATTCTTCAGATCCGTGTTGCGCAAAGGATCCCTAATCCAGTGCAAGGTTTCTCAACGAACTGTCGAGATCTTATTGAGAGTGGATTACATATCATGCACTAGAATCAAGAAGTTCAATTGTAACTGCTATATATATTTGGAAACTGTCAAATTGCCTCTAAATTCTTTCGGGTTCCGGTCTTGTTTGGCTGTGACAGGTTTGCTATTATTGTTCTGGGGCATATGCCCCCAAGAGTTTGTTCTCTTTGCAGCATAACACTACTTAGATATTCAACGATAAAGGACGCAAGGATGAAAAACAAAATTTACAAACCTTGAGATCCCGTGAGGTTGCCCATACTCTCAATAAAAGCTCGAAAGCAGAATTTAGGAATGACCTGAAGTAACAAAGAACATTGTGAATAAAGAGCGCAGGCGCTCAAATACCAACCACAGAAAAAGCACAAAAAGTTCGGCTCACATAACATCATCATCCAGGAGTGGACCCAAAGGAAAATCTACACTATATTGCCAACAAGCTTGACACCAACATTTGAAAGCTGGGAACAAAAGAAGTTCAATTAGTTAGGATTCACTTTAAGAAAAGGAAAGCAAAAACAAAAGACAAAGGACCGGTAATACGATAGAATTAAATTGGAGTATCAAATCTTTACAGTTGTGTACAATGCTTTATTCCAGGTTGGATCACAGAGTAGGGGTGTTTTATATGTCAATGTTCTGGTTCCAACAACTCCGGAAAGTAAATAAAAAAGAATGTAAAAGAAACGTTTACAATACTTCTAAATCTTAGTGTACGAAATTGAAAAGATTCATAATAAACTGAAAACCAAACAGAAAAAAAAAATGTTTTCATTATTTATTTTCTGAAAATTTCACACATTTTACGCAATCTAACAAACTCCACACGGCAACAGAACTTGTTTCAAGCTTTGCAATTACTGTACAAGTCATCAGAGTCAGTAACCTTTAATTTGAGGAGGAGAACTAGAATTCTAGCCACTGAAACCGCCTCGTATTCTTGTCGGTGAGAAGAATAAAGAAAACAATAACTTCCCTTCGACTGAATCTTTTAAGAGTATGATACACCATGTAATTGAATTAAGAAAAATAAAACTATCAAAAACCAAAAGCATTAAACCATGCTTCATCGTCCTATGGCACGACCTTCCTAAAAGGCGAAAAACATCCTTAATGGGGGCCTAACAAACTATGCTGATGTTCCGATCCTTCATGGAAATGAAAACCATTTCTCAGAATGTTCCCAAAGTCATCTCCATGCATCATCAGATGATAAAAGGAACTGTAACATATCATCAGGGGCGGAGCCACATATAGTCAAGGGAGGTCAATTGGTTTGGGACAAGAATTAAAAAAATAAAAAATATATTTTTCTTATGATTAAAAATAAATATATATTATTAAAATGATATATAAACTGTTGTCATGGTGGCATGCGCATTTCATTTGAAATTAACAGGTCCCTGGCTTGAATCCCTTTCAGTCCTGGTTTTCTCTTTTGTTTTAGCTTTTGTTTTGTTTATTAACTTCATTGGGCTTGTATATCTTTTTTTTGGAGTAAGTTGGGCTTGAAAATCATTTTTATCACATACATACTGGCTATTATTTTACGGGTTGGCCTCGTAGTGTTAATGGCTAAATAATTTTACATTTAATTTTTTTTAGAAGTTGCTCAAATAACATTATACTTGTACTGCATTTTCCATATCACGATATAATAAAATCTTTCCATACTTTCATTTGCTGTAAGATAATCTCCTTTTTCATTTTGTTTCAAAAATTTTGTACTTTATGATTCATCCAAATTAGAACAATACTATTCTAATATTTTGATAATTTCTATCATATCATATCATATCATAAATTTAAAAAGTTTATTTGTTTCATAGTTTTGATCAAATCCTAAATTTTTTAACCAATGTTTGAACATTGAATTGTATATAATGTCCTAAATTAAGTTATGACATAAAATTACATCTTCGATACGTTGCCATGAGCCTTAATTAAGACTAAGATTTTTGTGGGAAAAAAAAATCTTTTTGTTTTCATTTATTCGTAGAAACCATCCCCCACCCCCGCCCTTCTCCCTTTTTCCTTCATATTTCTGGCTCCGCCTCTGCATATCATCATCCTCAGCCCTCTAGTTGGCTATACTTACAAACAACTAACCTTGTACCCCACTTTTAAGCACCTCAACTCTGCCATTTACCCTATTGAAATAAAACATACATGGACATAATAAAACTTTAATATCACATAGAACAGCAACAAATTCTAGTAAAGACGCCAACTCCCTTCACGGCTCCAATGACATGCTAACATTTAACTACTACAGCTAGCCAAGTGGCCAGAGCTCAACCTCCTAAGTAGGAAGTCCTAAGTTCGATTCCACCTCCCCAGCTCCGGCCTCCCTATGCACCAAAACAAAAATGACATGCTAAAATTTAAAGGAATACCAGTGAAACCTTTAAAACTTATCCTCACAATTAACTCAAAATGGCACTCCTATCAATCCTATTGTTCATGGGTAACGGTTTCAAACTCCAAAACTTGAAAATCACTTTGGAAAGATGAATTGATTAAAAGAATGAACCATACCCTACACATGAGAATATCCAGAAGTGTGGCAACACAGTACCACACCTAAAAAACAATTACACGACTTGATAAATCACAAAAAAAGAGAGCTAGAACTCCTTCGATTAGGAAGGAGTGCTCTCTTTCTCTGCTCAGCATATGAGGGGATTGAGGATAGCTTCCAAGTCCAAAAAATGCGGAGATCACGTTTAATCTTTGCAAAATCTACAAAGATTTTAGCATGAACTACAAATTCAATATTCATCATCTTGTCTAGAAGGTTAAAACTTGTATTCTAGAAAATTCTATCTTCTCTCTTTCTCCAAAAAAATACGAACACAGAAGCCACTGGAGAAAGGATGATTGAAGCTCTTCCCTCTCCATGTTCAGGTGAAAGGCGGAAACATTTAAAGAGGCATTGGGAGACAACATAAGCTTGTCAGAATCACGGAGAGAATGACTAGAAATAGAGGTAATGTACGCTATAAGCTGATATCAAATGAGAAACTCTTCTAAAGTAACTACCCACTTCTAAAATATCCTTCTCTAGAAACCTCACTCAAAACTAATAAACTCCTCTGTAGCTATGCCTTCTATGTTAATTGGACAATTTAAAAAACCAATAATTTTTATCCCCTTCTTCTACATATTGAGCTATTTGTAAACTAATGGTATCACAGATAACACTTGCAGCATGTTCAGCATTAAAATTTTAAAGAGATGTAGACTAGTGATAAACCCTCTCCTTTTTCTTCTTTCTCTTCCCTGATACACTTAAGTTGCATTATGTAGTGACATGATTAGTCTCATATTTTGCATATTTTTGGGATATTTATAGAGTAGTTTATCATATATATCATGCTTAGTTTTAATAAATTAGCTATATTTTAGTATTATGCTAGTTTGTTACATATCGCGGGCATTTAATGATAATCAAACCTAAAAGTTGCAGGTATTTAATGATAATCAAGCCTAAAAGTGGATGAATTTTATCAAGAATGAAGCGTTCAAGGACTTAAGTGTAATGATTAGAACTCAAGTTGTAGCATTCTAAGTTCTAATAATTATACCAGTGTAGCACCCTAGCTGTGCGTGGGCGGGCAGAAGTCGGCGAGTGGGCATGAGATGCTGTTGAGGTGGCACGTTGGCAAAGCTACCACGTTGGGCGAGCTACTAAAGTGTCGAAAGGGGGGAACCACTCGTCCCACATCGCCCGAGTA
>MKEJ01046309.1:0-24572 GCA_001753735.1 Embelia ribes | reverse complement strand
TAAAATATCCGAATCTTCCTTCTTAATCTCCACCAGCTACAATATTGTTGAATGTTATCAACCAAGGATCAAATCCGCACAGTGGTAATAGAATGAAAAACATATATCTGAATGAGGCCAGAAATTCAAATTGAGTACAAGCTTAACTCATTCACGAGCCGAGTTCAGATTGAGTAATTACCGATTCGAGCTTTAACAATTCATGAGCAGCCCTACCACTACAAGAAAATATGTGGTTTGAAACAAACAAAATCCGTTCAAATTTGGAATGGATATTTATCGGTTCCAAATTGGAACCGACATTGAAACGAATGGTCAAAAATTTTACCCCAAAACAGACTTTGGGACGGAATTCTGGAATGGAAAAAATCCGTTCCAAAAAGGGGTAGGAATAATTGATACCACTTTTGGAACGACGATTGGAACGGACTGAAAACCTTTCCACAAGTACGCTCCAAATTTTGTTCTAAACTTTTCAAAAATTAATATTTTACTATGTCTTTCCAAAATCCGTTCCAAAATCTGTTTCAAATATCACTTCAAAATTATGAAATTTCCTAAAAAAAAAACACACTAACTATCAAGTCTATGCATTCATCAAATATTTTGGGGCCCACAATCCTAAAAATTTCAGGAATTTTCTATCTTTTATAAAATTTGGGACTCGGCCTACAGATGCCGGCATAATCAACGATATTGTGCTTTATTCGGTACTTTTGTTTGATGTTTTGATCGATTTTTCCAGCGACATTAATTTTTCTGGACATTCTAATGCTTGATGAAATCATTTTTTTCCAGCCATTGTTGTTATTCTCATTCTATATTAAGGTGCCACCGAGCTATAGGCGTTAAAATTGTAAGCATATATTTATATTCATTTTTTAGTTAAATAAAATATTTGTTTTATACATTTCATTATGACTGTTAGAAACGATAATTTTTACTTAGATTTTAAAATATTTTTTAAACATGTGTAGGGTGAAAATGAATAATGACAGATCATATATGTATAGAAGAATATTGAATAAAGAACTGGAATCTAAATTTACGAGTGGCGTACATGAGTTTGTAAATTTTGTAAGTAATCAACCTCGATTTATGAATGCAAATAAAATTAAGTATCCATGTAAGAAATGTGTAAATAAGAAATTTGCAGAAGTTGGGGTTATATTGTATCATCCTATTAGAAAATGTTTTATAGAGAATTATATTTATTTGGAATATGCACAGTTGCAGAAAATATTTCGAGGAATACCCGCCTTGAACCTCAATAATATTACGGCTCCTCTAGTCATTTTAATATGCCAAGGCCTATAGTGGGGAATATAGAAACCCATAATCTATTCCGTACTATGGTAATGGATATAGTCAGTCCAATTTTTATCCCATATTTAGAGCCGGAAGCCCTAGATCATATAACACAACACTTATATGATGTGCTTCATGTGGCTGAGAAGGAATTGTAGCCCGGTTTCTCATATTCATAATTATCAGTTGTCTCTCGGATGTTGAGCATTAAATTAGAACATAATCTTTCAGAAATATGCCATGATGAGTTATCAAGGTTTTTGAATGAAGTACTGCCCGAAAAAAATACTATGACTTCTAGTTTCTACAAAATGAAAAACTTAGTTGAAGGTATGGGACTTTTTATGGAGGAGATCCATTGTTGCGAAAATTATTGTATGATTTACTAGGGAAATAATAGTGAACTCACAAGTTGCAAGTTCTGTGGGAAAAATAGATATAAGCCTAAGAAGGTTGGAGATTTGAGAATGAGTAAGAATGTACCACGCAAAAAGATGTGTTATTTTCCACTATCACCAAGGTTGCAAAGATTATATCAATCTGAGGTGACTACTGGTTACTTAAGATGGCACGGACGCCATCAATCAGAAGAGGGCATCATAAATCACCTATCTGACTTGAAGACATGGGAACATTTTGATGAAACTTATCCAAATTTCAAAGCCGAGCCACATAACATTTGTTACAACTTTGAACTGAAGGATTTTCAGTATTTGGTAAATATGATGATAATTACTCATCTTGGCTAACTGTGTAACTTTTTACAATCTACCCCTATGTTATGCATGAAGGAACAATATATGTTCCTTACCATTATTTGCCGTGGTGCTCAGAATTTGAAACATAAGATATACATTTTTCTGCCGACATTCATTACCAAACTATAATACCTATGGGTAGTTTGTGTTATGACATACACCGCAGCATTGAAGCGAAACTTTCGATTACGAGAAACTTTGATATAGACAATCAGCGATTTTCTGGCATACTCCATATTATTAGGCTAGTCAATTGTTGGAAATTTGGCATGTCCCTATTACATGGATGATAGTAATGCATTTTACCTACCAAATGAAAAAAAAAAGGTATCTTAATTCAACAACTACCAAAAATTTCTGGATGGTAAGCATATTCATCGAAGAAATAAGACACATTTTATTATAAACAAAGTAGTATTGGAGGATACTTCTCCTCCTATTAGGAATCGATATGAGATCCTCGCGCACATAACCAACTCAAATTGGTGAAAGCTACTGAACTTAGGGTGAGAAGTATAATGGAAAGATAAACAGACTGACTGGTTGTTGGTGGAAGAAACCTAGCATCTTTTGGGATGTCCCTTACTGGAGCTCGAATCTTATCCATCACAATCTAGATGTCATGCATATTGAGAAAAATATTTTTAGGAGTATATTTAACACAGTGATGTGTGTTCTGGATAAGACGAAAAATAATGCAAATTCAAGAGTGGATCTTGAAATATTTTGCTATTGCCCCAACTTTAAATATAATGAAGCCGAAGGCAAGTTTTCAAAAGCCTCTTAGCAACTACACAATCTGTGTATATTGGAAATTGGTTATTGGGTAAAAGTACTAATGTTCCTTGACGGTTTGTCTCCAATTTGGGTCGATGTGTGGATCATAAGAAAGGAACGTTTAAGGCTATGAAGAGCTATGACGAGCATGTATTTATGTAAAATCTGATACCAATCACATTTAAACCATTAATTTTCAATAACATGTTGAAACCTATTACAGACCTAAGTTTATTTTTCAAAGACATCACATGTGCTACTGATAGAGATCGTCATTATGGAAAAGTATATTCACTAAGATTTAAGAATAATTAGGATTTATTTGATTTGATTTCATATTTTACTATTAAGGAAACTTCCATCTTATTATGAATTATTTTCCAATTTAATTAGTTGTTATTTACTTTTATATTTTTTCGTTTTCCCTTATAAATAAAGGGGCCAAACAGATAGATTATTCATTTCGATTATTAAATTGAATATTGAGAATTTTGTTTGCCCCTCTTACTTCTTTCCTTCTTCTCTTTCTTTAATTTCTCATCTTTCTCCAATATTTTTGAGTTTACTATTAATTAATTCTCCGTATTCAATTCTATATCAATTTGGTATAAAAACCCAAATTTGATCAAACACCCTTTGATTTTTAGAATTTTTTTTAATTCAATTTTCATTAAAAAAACTAGAAAACTCTAAATTGTTAACTGCTTCCGCTCCACTAGCAATCGCCAGCCACTGTTGGTACTCTCGCCAGAATCGTCATCATCACTAGTTGTTGATGTTCGTCGCTTCCAACAGTCGCCGCTGCATTACCCATTGCAACCTATCAACACCTTTGATTGCAATCATCCCCATCGCCAACAACAGTACTATCGCTCATTGTCGCCATTTGCTCAGCAACCATCGTAGCCTCATCATCGCAATAACTTCTCACCACAGTCGACACCAATTGCAGGGTGCTTTAATCACAACAACCATTGTAACCCTAGCCTTTCGATATCCAGCCTCTGCTACCAGTGCCCTAATCAAACCCTAAACTCAGTTAACACAGTAACCCTAAACCAATTATAACCTAAATAGAGACCTATTCACATAACCCAAACCAATCTCCCAACACAATAACCAATAACCCAATCATAAACCAAGCAATGCAATCTTGGGCAAGTATATTATCTTCTTTTAAAAAATTTACTAATTCATATTTGTTAGATTAATCAGTTAAATTGGTAATCGATCCTTATTATTTTTTATTTTAAACTGCTAATTCAAATTTTACATAAATCTAAGTTTGAGGCTACTAGAAAGTCATCAAGTTTTATGTTATCTTTAGTTACCAAGGCTGTCTCCCCTGTTGAGTCGAACCCTATAGTTGACCTTCCTCCCGAAATATCCAGATGGTTGAGTGAGTTTCGTGATCTCACTCCCGATGAACTACTCAATACCTTGCCTCCATGAGAGATATTCAGCATGCTATAGACTTAGTCCCAAGATGTCAACTGCCTAACCTCCCTTACTATCGTATGAACCCTAAGGAACATATTGAATTGAATAGGTGGGTAGAAAAACTGTTACAAAAGGGTTTTATTAGGGATAGTCTTAGCCTGTGAGCGGTACCAGCTTTATTGACCCCTAAGAAGGATGGGTCTTGGAGAATGTGCGTTGATAGTCAAGCTATTAATAAGATCATCGTTAACTATAGGTTCCCCATACCTCGACTTGATGATTTGTTAGACCAAATGGTAGGTTCCTAATGGTTCTCAAAGCTAGACTTGCGTAGTGGGTACCACCAGATTTGCATTAAGCCTAGAGATGAGTGGAAAACTGCCTTTAAGACCCAAAACGGTTTGTATAAGTGGTTAGTGATGCCATTCGGGTTGTCCAATGCCCCTAGTACCTTTATGCGAGTTATGACCCAGATTTTATGTCCTTTTATAGGAAAATTTTTGGTGGTCTATTTTGATGATATCCTAGTCTATCGTCAGTCTAAGGAAGAACATTTCGGTCACCTTAGTTAGGTTCTAGACACTCCGTGCTGCCAAGTTGTACTCCAACCTTAAGAAGTGTTCTTTTATGCAATCACATGTGCTTTTTCTAGGATTCATCATGTCTGCGCAGATTTCAACCGACCCTAAGAAGATTTAAGCTATTCAAGAGTGGCCTCAGCCTACGACACTTACCCAGGCTCGTAGTTTCCATGGTTTAGCCACCTTCTATAGGCGATTTATTAAGGATTTTAGCTCCATTGCTACTTCCATTACTAATGCCTTGAAAAAGGGGAGTTCAAATGGACCAATTCTGCTACTAGAGTTTTTGAGGAAATTAAGTGTAGAATGATTGAGGCCCTTGTTTTGCGTTACCCTGATTTTGCTAAGGTCTTTGAGGTAGCTTGCGATGCTTCTAGTGTAGGTGTAGGAGGTGTCTTAAGCCAAGAAGGGCACCCTATTGTGTACTTTAGCGAGAAAGCTAATGAGGCCAAAGAATGCTATTCCACCTATGATGAGGAGTTTTACGCTATCGTACGAACATTTGGTCATTAGCAGTACTAGTTGTTGCCTCAGGAATTTGTCTTCGTACTCTGACTATGAGACTTTAAAGTATTTTAATTCTTAAAAGAAATTAAACCCTAGGCATTCCACTTGGGTTGAGTTTCTTCAGGACTATACTTTTGTTCTCAATCATCGTGCTGGTAGCGAGAACAGGCCTGTTGATGCCCTTAGTTGTGTTATTTCTGTCTCACAGTCTATTAGTGTCCACATTGTAGAATTCGAAAGGTTGAATAACGAATATGCTACTTGTCTAGACTTTGGGATTATCTTCGAGGAGGTTAGTAATGGTAATTGTTGTGAGTATGTGGACTTCTTTATTCGTGATGGTTACTTATTCCGAGCTTCTAAGCTTTGCATTCCTCGCACTTCCTTCCACGACTTTTTAGTTTGGGAGTTACATGGGGGAGGACTTGCAGGACATTTTGGTCGTGACAAAACCATTGCCTTAGTCGAGGATAGGTTCTACTAGGCTTCGCTAAAAAAGGATGTTGCTCATATTGTCTTACAGTGTTGCACATGCCAATTGGGGAAAGCCAATAAGTGCAACACGGGATTATGTGTGCCTTTGCCTATCTTTCAGGAACCATGGAAAGACGTTGGTATGGATTTTTCCTTGGTCTACCTAAGATGAGTAGAGTTCTTGATTCTATATTGGTTGTTGTAGACGAGTTTTCTAAGATGACACATTTTATTCTGTGTACTAAGACTGCGGATGCTTCGCATTTTGCAAAGTTTTTCACGAGATTGTCCGTCTCCATCTGTTGCCTACGTCGATAGTGTCTGACCGCGATGTCAAGTTCATCAGTTACTTTTGGAAGACACTTTGGAAGTTGTTTGGCACAACTCTAAAGTTTTCTTCCGCATTCCACCCCCAAACTAATGGGCAGACAGAAGTGGTTAATCACATTTTAGGGGATATGCTTCGTTGTATAGTTGGTGATAAGCTTGGGACTTGGGATTTGGTTTTACCTACGGCCAAGTTTGCGTATAATAGTTCTGTCAACCGCTCTACAGGTAAGAGTCCCTTTGAAATTGTGCATGGGTATGTCCTGCGCCAACATGTTGACTTGGTTCCCTTGCCTATCGATGCTCGTTTCTCCGCTTCGGCCGATACTTTTGCTACTCATATTCGTGACCTTCATGCCGATATTCGGAGAAAAATTAATGTGAATAATGCATCTCATAAATTTGCTTCTGATGTGCATCATAGGAAAGTTGATTTTAAAGAAGGTGATTTTGTTATGGTTCGTGTGCATTCCGAGTGTTTTCCTAAAAACTCTGAAAAGTTGCATGCTCACGCCATGGGTCCTGTTCGTACCTTACACAAACTTGGACCGAATGCATATTTAATTGAATTACCTGCAACTATGAATATTAGTCCGGTTCTCAATGTTAAGGATCTGTTTTCTTACCGAGGCACTTTCGAGCCTTCCCTTTTGTCACCTAATTTTTCTGCAGATATTGACCCTTCGACATCCATTCCCGCCCCTATTTCCCGCCTTCCATCCATTTTCCCCTCCTATGATGGTATTTATTATGTTTTGAATGTTGAGCATGTGTGTTCTCGTGATGGTGGTTTTCGTTGCTACCTCGTTCGTTGGAAGGATTGTCCACACATTGATGCTGCATGGATTACCAAGTCCGAGTTTCACCAATTGGATTCCGCTCTTTTGGACGACTACATTCACCATTACTCTCCAGAGAAGAGGAGAGTGCTTTTCAACCGGGGAGAAATGATGGAGATCGTCGTTATGGGAAAGCTTATTTACGAAGATTTAAGAATAATTAGGATTTATTTGATTTGATTTCATATTTTAGTATTTAGGAAACTTCTATCTTCTTATTAAATATTTTCCTTTTTACTTGGTTGTCATTTCCTTTTATGTTTTGGTTTTTCCCTATAAATAAAAGGGCCAAACAGACTGATGATTCACTTTTGATTATTGAATTGAATATTGAGAATATTGTTTGCCCTCTCTCTTCTTCTCTTCTCTTCTGTCTCTTCTTCTCTTTCCCTAATATTTCTGAGTTTATTGTTAATTAATTCTCTGTATTTAGTTCTACATCAGGTCGAGTATCTGTTAGGGTTATGTGCATGGATCTTAACGTGCAGGCTATAAGCTAAGGCATCTTAAAGTGGGAGGGGATCAAGCAGGACCAACTGCAAGGAGGCAAACTATTATCAAGCATAAAGAAAAGCGGGTGCTTGGAAGATGAAATCAACACCATGCGTTGAAGAAAACAAACCTAGCAAATCAATGGCAGTGATAACAGCCTGCTTTGCTATAGGATGGCGAACATGCAGAAGCCTTGTCAGCACATTAGTCCCCTGCAGGACATAAATAGGTTATTTAAATACCCATCATTACTAATTTGCATAACTATAGCATCATTATCTGACAACAGATTTCATATTGAAGAAATTTGCATACCACAAGAGCATCAATTCTGGCTTCAATAACCGTCGATGGAGCATATCTTGCAGCATATCCGTACATGAGGGCTAAAGCTGCATGTATATCATCAGAATCATCCATCTTGGCTTTATCAGAGAAAAAGGACAGGAATCTGCAACCAATGGGTACCAAGTTGATCATAGTAAACAGCTTGAACATCTTCATAGTAAGACTTTAGAGCATAAATTTCTTTTACTTTTCTCAGAGGGTGGATGGTTGTGGTGACTTGATATTGTTACTTGGTTAAGACAGCTAGTAGTAAAAAGGGAGCTAAATAGAAACCTAGTTGATTTGAATTAAGTGCGACTGTGTGAATTTATATGTGTGCAACATGCATCAGCACATGCCAAACAAAAGCACAAATTGATCTAAGTTAAAGTTTATTTAGGATTTAGCATGTACCTCTGGAAAAAACTTTGCCCCACACTATCAAGAATATCTTTCAACTTATCCAAAACAGTATCCAAATGGGATGCTGCAACCTGGAGGCAATATACAGAGACATCTTAGGAAATGATTAAACCAGAACAGCAAAAACAAAGCCCCAAACTTACCAAACCCATGCCTTTGGCCAAACCAATTCGATTAGCGGGGAATGCAATATTTGCTTGTCTGTACATGCAATCAATCTTATCACGAACATATGCCCTGTTATCAACTTTTTGAAGAAGCATACCAAGAGATCTACAACATATTTAAATCCACAGAAAGACTTCAATCATAAACTGTTTATCATATGGCGGCTAGAGATTGCAGCCTTTAATAAAAAAAAATGTGACTGTAAAAGAAATAGGGAACAAAGAAATAAAACGAGCAAGATTATGATTGTTCAAGTCAGTTTTAAGATGCAACTGGCCATATTAGAAATTAACAAGTTGAGCAAGACTAGGTAGATCATATGAGCAAGCCAGGGCAAAAGCCTCTGAAATTGCAACATCTGTGGCCTATCAGATGCCTGCAAGGCTGTTCCGAGAAAGGATTATTTGTTGACAATTCTTTTATTATTGGCCCGTACAAGCCATCGTTTTTTTGTTACAGTAAGATTTAGGGGGAGGGAAGGCTATCCCATTCCAAAGTCAGAACATGCTGAGGTTCCTATGACATTTTGCAATGGTATTTACAGATTATCTACCAAGAGGACGGTCATAGTATTTCACAAGGCAATTCTTACAACTTCGGTGTCCTAATCTCTAAAGACAAAATTAGCTAAAAGCATTCCAAAATCATTCTCCATATAATCTCCACATTATTAAAACGTGGAAGCTATCCCTCATTTGCGTAGAAGGAGAACATAGCATCCTTCTTTTGGCTTCTAGTTTTTTGTTGGCTTTGTTTCAAGTAGTTCATTTTGGTTTCTTTAGAGGCGCATACCACCTCTTTATTAGAAAGCCCCTGTGGCTGCTATAAAGCTTTCCCTTTACATCCAAATTTTATCTTTCTAGAAACAGCAGTATAAGAAACTCAATGTGCCATTACCGGTGGAGAAGAGCAGAGTGCTCATCGTCTGGATTATAAAGTTCATATTGGTTGGCAAAAGCATTTCCTAGCGAAATCACCCATTCAGTATCTTGAATCACATCCAAAGATTCTGCCAGAAACTGCCAACAAGATATAAAGTCATATAACCTTGTTACATTACTGCAACCTCATAATGTATATTACGATGGTCCGCTTTTCTCATACATTTCAGCATCTCTCAGGTAGATGAATGTTTCCAATCTATCGATAGATTTTATAAGATCCAGTAAATTCAGCCTAACTGATATACTACTTGAGTAAGCAAACTCAAACTTTTTAAGCATCACGTTACTTTTGATGTCAAAATAAACTAGCCATCGCCCATAAAGATACAGATAATGAACTTACATTGATTATCATGTCATTCCATGTTTCCAAATATGATGGATCCTGCTTCAAGTCCTCCGTGTCACTGATATAGGCTTTCATTTTTGGAATCTAGAGCTTACAAAACCATGAAATAAGTTAGATCTCATAGCTAAATCATTCCAACAGACTTCCTTTTCCTTGCTTCCAAAAATCAGCCTCTACATGTATGAAAGTTTTCTTTTCCCTTTCAAACAAATAGTAGCCATACACGCATAAATTTTATAAATGTTGCACAAACAGAGAGGCTGTTCTTGATTAAATTCAGGAAACAGACTAAGTACATGTGATGCAAGAAGTCTTTCAAATAATGACGATTTTTCATTTCCTAATATTAAATCACTTCAAATATACAGTACATGTATGTTTTTATTATACTTGTAAAACACAACAATCCACTCCAAGCCAGAAAATATAATTATCTTCGGCTTTTGCAGGTCCGATATATACTCCTAAACAAGAATATATATAAACTGTTATAAATCACACCAAATTACATGTACAAATTCTATACCTCATCTTGCCAGAACAAGTTGATATTTTTGGGGAAGAGAGGCGCCAAACAGCAAAGCACCTGCAAACAGTAGATGTCACAGCTCAAATAGGTTGACACTCAACATTGTCTCTTATGGCTCATGAAAATTATTCTAGCTTCAAGAAACAAACCCATTATTAATTTCTAATTCGTAATTCATCTCTAATAATCTAAAGAACTTGAGCAAAATGGAAAATAAAAATAAACCCCATTCTAAAACCTATAGGACATCTCATTATATGGAGTTGCCTTCTGTGGATACAGTTCTTTCCTTTATGCTACTCTCTTGCCTCTTACAAGTCATAAATATGCCATATAACAACCACCACCTGGTGAACCACCTTCCTAGGCTTACATTATACCAGAACAAGAACTTAAACTTCAGGATCAGGTCTGATTGTTAAAGATAATGATATTATATTGCCCGACTCTAAAAGCAAGATATCCCCTGCCATTCAAATTATAGGATTTATGGGAAGCAACTGGATCACTGGCTAAGGGTGCTTGGTAGCATCGCTCAGCTTGGCAGGCAATGGGCTTGCTTGTGGAAAATTCTAGATATGACAGATCTTTTCCAATAGTTTGGCCCAACAGCTCATCCAGCAACACAAACAGGGCAAATTTACAAAAGGTTCTTCACACAATTACTGAGAATTTGAAACAACAGCAGTAAAGTTAAACACTACAGCAACACACAAACAAAACAGAAACAAATGACAGAGCATTACATTCAACTACAACACTGATGACCATCACTTTGGAATGTAAATTTAGAAAACCAAACTTATTTGACTACTTGATTAAGCTTGTATCATGGTATTGTGGCCAGTTTTTAGGCATGCCTAAGTCAAAGGCCAGAATTGCAGTGTGGATGAAATCACATAGAAGCACTAAACATGACAGGCTTACAAGGGCTAAAATTACAACTTGGCAGAGGCTGTGATATTAAATATTTAAGGGGTACAATATTTTTTCTAACAATTTATCTGATGGAAGCTAGTAAAACATAACGAAATTCTAATTTACATTTTTTAAGCCTTTTATTTGGTTCCATTGCGCATGGCAGAATGGATGAGTAAGTTCCCTTAGATATAAATGGGTGATGTCTACAAATTTGTGTTAACGACCCAAAGTGACATCTTATTATGGTTCCATTTAGCACCCCAATTTCTTGGGATGTTAAGGCTTGGATGATGGTGATGATGACAATCATTTTTTAAGTCTTTTAGAGCGAGCTTTCCCTTTTCTCTAGGAATTTAAAGGCAATTAAAGTCTAGGTATGAATAAACAGAACAGTGCTACTTAAACATATTCCAAGTATTTGACCTATGCTCAAATAGCTCAATATACTGTATAAAAGTATGCTTGAGCAGCAAACGTCAAATAAAACCAATAAAACAACTTCAGAACTAAAAGCAACATCATGTTATAATTCATATCTGGTTATCCAAAAAGCAATAACAAAAAATCAGTAAAACCAAACAATGAGGATCACTCCCTGCTGAACTGAAGACTGAAAAGCTTACAGTTAAAATTTGGGTAGCCTGTTGCTCTCTTGCAAGTGGATCATGCAATAGCACCAACAACCGAGCAAAAAGTTCCTGAATGTGCCAATTGGACAAAATAGTCATATTTGCACTTCAATATGCAAGAGCATATGCATAAAACAGCAATTAACTAATTAAGAACGGGAGACAGAGATTCTTCGGTTGAACCCTAAGGACTACTCCATGGTAGAAGAAAACAATGTATTATATATGCTCAATGAATCCTTGACATTAACTCCTTGGTGGTAAAAATCGACCCGAATCTAGGATGGAGCAGTAAGCAAACCCGCATAAAATTCCATGTGTTTACATGCTAAGAATTATCAGTTTTACTTATCAATAAAGATATGGAATATTTATATAACAAATTTTAACTTAGATATTCGTATCCTCGACACTCTCTGACACAATGCACAAAGCGGAAATTGGAATTCATGTGTGAACATGAACTAAAAATGAAAAAAAAAATGTGATTCAATAATAGTTTATGTGTTTCGGCCATGAGTCCTACTCAGTGGGAATGATGAATATTTTACTGTTCTGCTCAACAAAACCAAATTGCAAATGAACAAAGAGGAAAGTAATTCTAATCTGTTATGGAGAAGAAACAACCGTATAATTTTTCAGATCTTGATATGATAGCTATAGAATCCATTCCCTTCCCAACATAGTTACCAAAATCAGAAACAGAAGCAGGAAACGCATGCCAAAAAATATTGGGGAAACGGGAATGCAGATACAATTTGGAATCTTTTCGTATACGATTACATAACATGTCGGAAACATATGCAAATTATGTGTGATTCTTTAATCCATTATTCTAAAACTTTACTCAAATTTGTAAGTACTATGATACATATACTTGTATATCAAAATTCCAATACTTGGTATGAATAAGCTAATTATAAATCAAAATAATAGAAGTTAAAAAAATTATTTAATCATAAAACTACTAAAAAACTCATTCTCACAATATTTTTATTGATTGTTATTTAAATTTTTAGGAAATGGTATCCTAAAGCTTCCTATAAGTTTTAAAAAAGTTAATATTAAGTTCCTAATAGTATTTTGAACATTTTCTAGTCATTTCCCTTAAGTTTCATAGGCCTATCTCTAATTGTTTCCCAAATGTTTCGGCATCGTTTCCTATGAGTTTCACCTTAAAATTCTCCGGCGTTCCGTACTAGTACCAGAAACGTGTTTTTGGGGAAGTGCAATTCCCACCCCCAAACCGCGTTTCCAGTAACTATGCTTCCAACGAATATCAGAAAAAGAATGACATATTATTGGAAAACAATCTCTGTCTAGCAGATCATAAATAAACCTCATTGAAGAAAGGAAGTAAGGATTTTACCTCAGGAAGGGGAATATCATCTCGAGCTTTACATTCAAAAATCATTGAATTGCTATAAGAAGATCTATGTCTGCACAATTCTGAGATGCATCTGCAAATCTGTCAAAGCAGCACACCAGCAAGCTATTGTTGTGACGACAAAGAATTTCCGACTAAGCATTGCAATATCGAAGCAAAAACCCAAATCTACATCAACATTTATAACGACAAGAAACCTTTGCCTATACTGCCTATGCTTGCTGATTTTCACATAGATATGAGAACTAAACCGATCATTGAACCAGCTAAAGAACTGGTTCAACTGTGGTTCTTCTGATTCAACCGCAGTTCACCAAATTAGACAATTAATTAAAAGAAAAAATATATTCTAATGATAAATTATAATGTTTAGCAAAAAAATAAATTAATTCCTTTTGGAAGTGAAAAGATAGTTCACAAATTTTTTTATTTGAAATAACAAAAAAAATGATAAGAGTATTGCTGTTGCAACTGCCCCAGTTTAAGATCGGGGAACCATTTGATTTGAAGATTAGAGTAGTGATGTATGGAAACACTTACTGTTGCAACTGCCCCAGTGTAAGATCGGGGAACGATCATCTTCAACAAAAAAGGCCAAAGGATATGCTGAAAATCATATGGAGAGGGTGCAAGTTATTCTTTATTAAATATATCAAACATAGAATATCAGTCTAAGAAAAGTGGAGCAATATTTGAAAGAGAAAAGAAGAAGAAAAAAAATACAGTGCCATAGCACCAAATTTTTATAATATAGCATATAAACATCAATAAGATAATTGAAATGGACAAAGAAAGTTACAGAACCTCCATTTCGGGAATTGTAATGGTCAACAAAAGAAGCCCTTTTTCACAGATTGCTCGCAATTCTGTAGGAGAAACTGCCCAAATCTTCACCTGATACATAATTCTTAACTGTTAGAAAGTAAAAAGGAACTTCAACATTCAGAAGATTACATGATTTAAAGAAATGAAACTCGAGACCTAAATTTCAAAGAAATCATTGAATGCAGACAATCATTCACAAAATCAGTGAGAAACCTAAACATGTGAAGAGTTGTCAATTCAAACATCAGTGGTATTACATGATGCTTTTTTCTAATCATATTTCAAATATTTAGAATAATAAATCAACTTCTTTATTGATATTACAAACTTTTTTTCTAATCATATTTCAAATATTTAGAATAATATATCAAAATCATATTTCAAATATTTAAAATAATACATATCAACTTCTTTTTTGATATTACAAACTTATGATCATTCTTAAAAGTGCCTTTAGTCAATGGTACTAGATCAATTAACTTCCATCAAGTAATAAAGGTGCTATCGCTGAGGATATTTTAATATGTTCTTTTTCACTCCCATACCAACTTTCTATCATGGCCCACAAAAACAACATATCGTAACAGTGGAATGATCTTAGAACTATATAATTTAAAATAGATACACTAAATAAGTACATTAAACTTAAGTCCGAAAAAAACTTCATATCTTCTATAGGAGAAAGTGCAATATGTGCCAGTTGATGGAAACTCTTACCTCATTTTTCCCCTTATCAGATATAGCACAATGGCGAACTAGATATTCAACGAACAACTCACCAGATGGACCAACCAAGTAACAGTGTGAAGCCATCACAACAATTAACTAGCAGAAAAACGAAAAGGAACATATCATGCCCATAAACGTAGACCTCAAATAATATATTAAGAAAGTTTTGCGAATTACTGTAGAGCATACCTCTGAGAGAACTTTACGAACCGCCAAACTTTGCTCATCCAGCAATGATATTACAGCTTCTACAAGTGAAGGTCTTTTACTATGCCAGGCTTCAGACAACCTCCACATAGAAAGAACATCAGTCCATATATGACACAGAAGAATAGGGGGAAAAATGTATTAACATAAAAAGATAAAAATGTTGCGAGAAAACAAACCTTGGCAGGAGGTGCTTTAATACACAAAGTGAGCCAAAAGTCAGAGGATCTTCCTTTAACCTGCATTTCTGTTGGTTACAATATTTTCAGATTTATAACATTAAGATAAAATGGCAAAAATAATCAATTGAATAAACACAATAGGTTACTCATGCAATATTCCGCTCTCTTTCTTTTTCCGGAACATGAATACGAAAACAGAAAAAGCAGCAACCAGGTAATAAATGCAATACAGGTAAGGATAAAAATGTATAGGTGCTAGGATGTAGTACCCACATTCAGAAGGAATACAAATAAATCCTCCGGGTATACCAAGCCAACCGTCAGAAAGCAATATTGTACTTCATTATAAGTCTGCCACAAAAGGATAAAGAAAAAAGAATAAGCAGATACCACTAGATCCGAAATACAATAATAACAATCTTATCACGCACCATACAGGACAAAAGTAGAGTTTAATTAAGCTAGTTTTCAAGTGCCATAAACAGAGTTATGTGTTGTCGCAAGACAAGTGGGAAAATTCAAACAAGGAAATATGTGTTTATGTGGGTATCTCAATGTCAGAAACCAAAAAAAGAATGGAAGAGAAAATAGAAAAGAACACAGAAAGACACATTACAATTGACTGGAGTTACCATACCATACTGGTAAATGTGACCGAAGATCAAACAAAAATCATATAAATAATAAATTGAGTCCCAACCTACATTACGTTTATGGAAAATGTAAAGCACATACAAGCAATTTTATGCCATGTGTATTCAAAAAGGCTGAATGTTTCAATCCAATGTAAAAACAATAAGGCCCAAATATTGTCGTATCGGAAAAATTGTTTTAATTTGAAACCAACATCACAGCAGTATTACGAAGCTAAATCGCTAGCAAATAAAGCACCTTCAACCCCAGTAAGAAACCTGGGCGTTCTTTCCTTTCATCATTAATAAAAACCACAGGAAGCAGTGTTGATAAAACAACCGTGAGATCCTGCAACAAACAACAAATCATGTACCATCACAACTGGGGACTACACTGCATTAGAAGTTTGCATTACAAAAACAGAAAGAAAGAAAATAAAAATTGGCCAACTCGTTTGAATGTTCAGAAAAAGTTCTGTTTCTAACAGCGAAATTTTTGACAGATCACCTTTTGTGAGATGGTTTTGAAAACAATTCTCAAGAGATTTGTCAACTAACAACCCAATTTGAATCTTGAATTGTTCACATTGGTCTCAAACTCTTCATGCGGGATAACAGATTGATGGGGTAAGTAGAAAAACAAATGTCCTTTTCTTTTCGGAAGTTTCGAATAACATTAGCATCCCAAAATTACAAATTCTAGGGGGTATACCACATATGTTTACAAGTAAAAAACACAACAACTCGCTTCAAGGGAAACTAAACCACACCAAGCCTGAACATTATTGACAGCAATGTATAAGGTTAAGCTGCACAAGTAACACCCAAACTGACCGATAAGAGCTCTCCAAAGGAGGCCACTCCTACAATCCAAAATCCTCACATGGTAAGCCTTGACACATATTACAAGTGGGGACTCCTAGAACTCCTTTTAGTCTTTTTGTTCCTTTTAGTCTTTTTGTTAATCTCTATCTACTGTCATTTCCGGATGAGATGGAAGTACGAGGGATCACTGCATTGAGATGAACTATTTTGTCCTTGTCTAGGGTAGTTCGAGAAATTTATTTTGCTCGAGGATTTCAAAGGGGTAGTCCAAGATGAATAAATCGGCTTTTTTTAAGATTACGGAACACAGAGAGGGAGAGAGAGAGGAATTTAACACAATCTAGCATTCACTGACTTAATAGACCTTGGATACTAATAGAGATGCAGTAGAAAGATGTAAGAATAGTGAACAGTATTTAGGCAAAATATTTTAAAACAAGGCACCATGAAAATGAGGGAGGTAATAGAGGTTTCCCAGGGATGGGCCAATGTGTTGGGGGTAGATTCCTCCAATCTCCATCACACACACACACACACAAACCACCCAAAAAAAAAAAAAAAAACCAAAAATATACAACACAAAAACAACCACAAAATAAAAAAATAAAAATCTGACTTCTAGCCATCTTGAAAATTTTCATATGACATTAAGCACCCTCCCCCATATACCCGAAAGCAATGGTCTTATTGTAAGTAAAGAATTAAACAATACCGATGTCCTAGTAAAGCCAAAAAACTAGAATTACAATGACGAAAGTGTGAATAACAATTTGTTGAGTTAACAGTTGCCATCTATAGTTAGACACCAGACAGAAAGTGGTGACTGTGTCACAGAGCACAAACCACTGAGTTATGTACAATTATAATAATATTCCACCTAATACCCAAAGTTGAAAATAGAAATGAAAATTAACTAGGTTGTCCCCAAGAAGAAACTGAAAAAGTCAACCAAAAAAAAATCAGTAAGATTCATAACTTGGCGTACAAAAAAGAGAAAGTGCTACCTCAGAACAGCTCCACATAAGATTATTTTAACATGATATCATCTGTGCTCACTTATTCCCTTTCACCAAGAATTTGGAGACTTAGGTAGCGGCATGTCTAAGGGGTTGAGGATTGCTATCACTGTTTTTAGTTTTTATTTTTAAAGTTTTCGGAAAGAGAGAAGAGGCAGGCACACTCATGTATAAGGGATTGGATCATAAGATCATATTCCTACCATACAGTTAAGTCTTTGCATGAATATTTCCCTTCCGATTACTATCCACATCAACTTCGTAAAGAATTACTAACACATACTAGGTTCACCCGCAACCACACAAACTGTCAAATAGTGTCATTGTCTCCCATGCAAATCCCTCTTGTTATGAAACATTAGAAAGAAAGAAGCATCAAACCAAACACAAAATCGAGCAAAAAGTGTCCAAACTGTACCTCAAAATCAAGCAAAGGAGGACCACTCTCAGACAGTAACGCAGCATTCAGCAGATTGTGAAGACTACATGTTGCAACAAAGGCAATTTCAATATCTTTCTTGTACCTGATCAGCAAGAGAAGGAAAAGAAAGGCACAATGAATTTCAATGAAAAAACTCATAAAGTTTGAAACAAATTAATTTTACAAATCTATGCACCAAAGTTCAATAAACAGGCAAGCATTTTAATTATTTTTAGCTATAAACATATTTAACGAAGTGTAGCTTACAGTTCCAACATGGTGGGGACCAGTCGTGGTAAAGCCAGTTTCAATTGTGTCCGAGTAATTAGACCAACCATCTGGCCCAATGCCTCCACTGTTGATGAACGCACCTGTTACAGACCTTAACTACTTAATATGTGAAACTTGGTAGTGCTTTCTTCGCTTTTAAGAAGAGTCTTGAGATATCTGACAGTGCAAAGCTCAATACAAATCAAATACAGAGTCTGGAAAAGCAAAAGCATGTTCCAAATAGTTCCTAATGTAAAATCCAACTACATTAAGCAGTACAGACAACATCTATAGCTCATGAAATACTACTTGGAACTTAAAACTCCAAATTTGAAGTGAAACCTTTCTCATGGCACCAGCCTCAAAATTGAATAAATAAGCATTCTTAAAGTTTCATAGGATATGTACGGAATCCCTAACAAGAAAATTCAAAACAGCAATAAACAATAATGGGACCTTCACTGCTATTGAGCATAAAAAGATGAATAATTGTCCATAGGATACCAAAAACGATCAGAGGGCTGGCTAAAAGCAGATAGAACTCAGTAGCAAGAACAATGAGATGATCTAAGATGTAGTACCTTATAATGAAGTATAAAATGAACCACGTAATAGGTGGCAAACAAAAATATACTCTTTGATTTAATACTCAAATAGTCAAAAACTTGAGCATATCATATAATAGGCAAACTATTGTTGCAGATCGAGACAAGCAAAGATTCTCTTCAGAAAGCAAAGACCATATTCAATCTATTGGCAGTATAATCCCAAGCACCAGGTACAGAAGGTTACAAACTTGGAGATAAAAGTCTTTAATTTCAAACGCCGGAGAAATAAGACCAAGCGCATTGACCTTTTGTCTAGGTCGGAAACATTTAATACTGTTAATCAAATCTGCTTCAGCATTGGTATAGGTAGAAAGGACTACCACAAAAGAATAAATGTTCGCACAAAATTCAAAAAGGTGATTTGAGGTTGAATAGACTGTGCCATTATCTACTTAATGAACATATCAATAGAAACCATACTTCTTTTGATATAGGGACCTTCTTTAGTGGACCAAATGCATCTCAGAGTTTGAATCAATTGATATTGATCGACTGCCTGTATTATATCGATGCTAGTATATACTGCTATATTTTGTTATGCATATTCCAACCATATTCCTGTAGGAGATCCGAATCCCAATTTTCTATTCTTTGTTAATAAGATTCATCCTCTGTATGGATCATTGAAAGTGTTTCTCCTGATGTATAAATCCAGAAAGAAAAAAATCAGAAATGATTCATGTCCAATAGGATTCCTTCTTTTCATCCCAGTGCAAAGTGGACCACAAATGATGTGCTTTGATGCAAAGTTTGCTTTCAAATAACTGGACCTGGCAGCAAATAAGGCTTAATTTTTTGCTAGAAGAAAAGGACCCCGTTGTGAAGTAGTGAGAAGCAGAAAATATGGCATCGTTTGGCGGCACTGTTAGAAATGCTTCTGGTCTTATAAGTCCATTTGTAGAAGTTGTCTGTTTGGTGAATTTTTTTTTATGCCCTTCTAATTAAGTGGGCCACTTCAAAGGTCCATTTAGAGAAGCCAAGAATTGATGCTTTTGTATAAGCCCGTTCCAAAGACTTCTCAGGAAGTGGGAATAAAAACACAGCCAAGAAAGAAATTAGAACAGCCTGAGGAAAAAAACAGGAAAAATCATCAGGCAGATTGACGATCTCCCTAGAAGGGATACATAAACAGATCGTCGAGGGTGCAGTGGTGGAGACACTGGTGGCGAAATCGATGGTGTATGTTGTGGTTGCATCTTTCAGAAACTATTTGTTCCTCGGACTGCCAGCAGAGGACGTGACAGCAGTGACATGTCTACGATGTAAAACCACTTCTGATCTCAAATATTACACCCAACTGAGAGACAACCACATGCTCCTACCAACCTTTCTCTCACTTGGGAAATAATTTGAATTAAAGCAAAGGTTGAATTTTGGTCTTCATTTTTAACTTGTCCCTAAAATCTGTGTTGTTTTGAATAATTGGTTAATAAGCATAATGCTCAATTGGGTTTTATTTTGTTCTAATTGAACTAAATCAAGTGTTCAACAGGGTTAAATTTGACTGGCTGAAATTTTGTGTATACATGTACTAACTGATCTAAATTGAGGAATATTAAATTACGTTTGTAATTGGGATATTATAATAGAATTGTCATTGGTAAGTCATTTTACACTTATGAGCCAAACGCTCCAGAGGAACTTCCAAAAATTAAAGCACTTCCAAGATAATATTTACCAAACATCAATTTTTTCCAGGAAGTACTTTTCTCGAAGTCCTATCTACAAAGTCCATTTCCAAAATAGACTTTTGTAGAAGTGCAATTGTGCCAAACAGGGCCAATATCTTATGCAATACTTGCCATTGGCATTCATCCCCGAAAATTATCAGTTATGGAAACAATCAACCCCCATTTTAACTTATTCTTCAGATCCGTGTTGCGCAAAGGATCCCTAATCCAGTGCAAGGTTTCTCAACGAACTGTCGAGATCTTATTGAGAGTGGATTACATATCATGCACTAGAATCAAGAAGTTCAATTGTAACTGCTATATATATTTGGAAACTGTCAAATTGCCTCTAAATTCTTTCGGGTTCCGGTCTTGTTTGGCTGTGACAGGTTTGCTATTATTGTTCTGGGGCATATGCCCCCAAGAGTTTGTTCTCTTTGCAGCATAACACTACTTAGATATTCAACGATAAAGGACGCAAGGATGAAAAACAAAATTTACAAACCTTGAGATCCCGTGAGGTTGCCCATACTCTCAATAAAAGCTCGAAAGCAGAATTTAGGAATGACCTGAAGTAACAAAGAACATTGTGAATAAAGAGCGCAGGCGCTCAAATACCAACCACAGAAAAAGCACAAAAAGTTCGGCTCACATAACATCATCATCCAGGAGTGGACCCAAAGGAAAATCTACACTATATTGCCAACAAGCTTGACACCAACATTTGAAAGCTGGGAACAAAAGAAGTTCAATTAGTTAGGATTCACTTTAAGAAAAGGAAAGCAAAAACAAAAGACAAAGGACCGGTAATACGATAGAATTAAATTGGAGTATCAAATCTTTACAGTTGTGTACAATGCTTTATTCCAGGTTGGATCACAGAGTAGGGGTGTTTTATATGTCAATGTTCTGGTTCCAACAACTCCGGAAAGTAAATAAAAAAGAATGTAAAAGAAACGTTTACAATACTTCTAAATCTTAGTGTACGAAATTGAAAAGATTCATAATAAACTGAAAACCAAACAGAAAAAAAAAATGTTTTCATTATTTATTTTCTGAAAATTTCACACATTTTACGCAATCTAACAAACTCCACACGGCAACAGAACTTGTTTCAAGCTTTGCAATTACTGTACAAGTCATCAGAGTCAGTAACCTTTAATTTGAGGAGGAGAACTAGAATTCTAGCCACTGAAACCGCCTCGTATTCTTGTCGGTGAGAAGAATAAAGAAAACAATAACTTCCCTTCGACTGAATCTTTTAAGAGTATGATACACCATGTAATTGAATTAAGAAAAATAAAACTATCAAAAACCAAAAGCATTAAACCATGCTTCATCGTCCTATGGCACGACCTTCCTAAAAGGCGAAAAACATCCTTAATGGGGGCCTAACAAACTATGCTGATGTTCCGATCCTTCATGGAAATGAAAACCATTTCTCAGAATGTTCCCAAAGTCATCTCCATGCATCATCAGATGATAAAAGGAACTGTAACATATCATCAGGGGCGGAGCCACATATAGTCAAGGGAGGTCAATTGGTTTGGGACAAGAATTAAAAAAATAAAAAATATATTTTTCTTATGATTAAAAATAAATATATATTATTAAAATGATATATAAACTGTTGTCATGGTGGCATGCGCATTTCATTTGAAATTAACAGGTCCCTGGCTTGAATCCCTTTCAGTCCTGGTTTTCTCTTTTGTTTTAGCTTTTGTTTTGTTTATTAACTTCATTGGGCTTGTATATCTTTTTTTTGGAGTAAGTTGGGCTTGAAAATCATTTTTATCACATACATACTGGCTATTATTTTACGGGTTGGCCTCGTAGTGTTAATGGCTAAATAATTTTACATTTAATTTTTTTTAGAAGTTGCTCAAATAACATTATACTTGTACTGCATTTTCCATATCACGATATAATAAAATCTTTCCATACTTTCATTTGCTGTAAGATAATCTCCTTTTTCATTTTGTTTCAAAAATTTTGTACTTTATGATTCATCCAAATTAGAACAATACTATTCTAATATTTTGATAATTTCTATCATATCATATCATATCATAAATTTAAAAAGTTTATTTGTTTCATAGTTTTGATCAAATCCTAAATTTTTTAACCAATGTTTGAACATTGAATTGTATATAATGTCCTAAATTAAGTTATGACATAAAATTACATCTTCGATACGTTGCCATGAGCCTTAATTAAGACTAAGATTTTTGTGGGAAAAAAAAATCTTTTTGTTTTCATTTATTCGTAGAAACCATCCCCCACCCCCGCCCTTCTCCCTTTTTCCTTCATATTTCTGGCTCCGCCTCTGCATATCATCATCCTCAGCCCTCTAGTTGGCTATACTTACAAACAACTAACCTTGTACCCCACTTTTAAGCACCTCAACTCTGCCATTTACCCTATTGAAATAAAACATACATGGACATAATAAAACTTTAATATCACATAGAACAGCAACAAATTCTAGTAAAGACGCCAACTCCCTTCACGGCTCCAATGACATGCTAACATTTAACTACTACAGCTAGCCAAGTGGCCAGAGCTCAACCTCCTAAGTAGGAAGTCCTAAGTTCGATTCCACCTCCCCAGCTCCGGCCTCCCTATGCACCAAAACAAAAATGACATGCTAAAATTTAAAGGAATACCAGTGAAACCTTTAAAACTTATCCTCACAATTAACTCAAAATGGCACTCCTATCAATCCTATTGTTCATGGGTAACGGTTTCAAACTCCAAAACTTGAAAATCACTTTGGAAAGATGAATTGATTAAAAGAATGAACCATACCCTACACATGAGAATATCCAGAAGTGTGGCAACACAGTACCACACCTAAAAAACAATTACACGACTTGATAAATCACAAAAAAAGAGAGCTAGAACTCCTTCGATTAGGAAGGAGTGCTCTCTTTCTCTGCTCAGCATATGAGGGGATTGAGGATAGCTTCCAAGTCCAAAAAATGCGGAGATCACGTTTAATCTTTGCAAAATCTACAAAGATTTTAGCATGAACTACAAATTCAATATTCATCATCTTGTCTAGAAGGTTAAAACTTGTATTCTAGAAAATTCTATCTTCTCTCTTTCTCCAAAAAAATACGAACACAGAAGCCACTGGAGAAAGGATGATTGAAGCTCTTCCCTCTCCATGTTCAGGTGAAAGGCGGAAACATTTAAAGAGGCATTGGGAGACAACATAAGCTTGTCAGAATCACGGAGAGAATGACTAGAAATAGAGGTAATGTACGCTATAAGCTGATATCAAATGAGAAACTCTTCTAAAGTAACTACCCACTTCTAAAATATCCTTCTCTAGAAACCTCACTCAAAACTAATAAACTCCTCTGTAGCTATGCCTTCTATGTTAATTGGACAATTTAAAAAACCAATAATTTTTATCCCCTTCTTCTACATATTGAGCTATTTGTAAACTAATGGTATCACAGATAACACTTGCAGCATGTTCAGCATTAAAATTTTAAAGAGATGTAGACTAGTGATAAACCCTCTCCTTTTTCTTCTTTCTCTTCCCTGATACACTTAAGTTGCATTATGTAGTGACATGATTAGTCTCATATTTTGCATATTTTTGGGATATTTATAGAGTAGTTTATCATATATATCATGCTTAGTTTTAATAAATTAGCTATATTTTAGTATTATGCTAGTTTGTTACATATCGCGGGCATTTAATGATAATCAAACCTAAAAGTTGCAGGTATTTAATGATAATCAAGCCTAAAAGTGGATGAATTTTATCAAGAATGAAGCGTTCAAGGACTTAAGTGTAATGATTAGAACTCAAGTTGTAGCATTCTAAGTTCTAATAATTATACCAGTGTAGCACCCTAGCTGTGCGTGGGCGGGCAGAAGTCGGCGAGTGGGCATGAGATGCTGTTGAGGTGGCACGTTGGCAAAGCTACCACGTTGGGCGAGCTACTAAAGTGTCGAAAGGGGGGAACCACTCGTCCCACATCGCCCGAGTA
>MKEJ01046307.1:0-10861 GCA_001753735.1 Embelia ribes | reverse complement strand
TACGAGCGTGTAGCTCGAAATGATTTTTTTTTTTTTTGGCAGCAGGGTGTTACGGCTTGATTCATGCATTATTTATCTATTATTATGATGAGGATGTGGTATTAGATATTTACATTGCATATATATGTATTATGATAGAATGTGGGGATGATATTTGGTTACTATTCTATTATATTTTCTTTTAGTTCATGTCCCCGAGTTTGTGGAAATTCGGGGCGTGACATACATTATAGTAATAATATCACAAATAATAAATATTCAAAATTTTTAAATTAAGAAAAATTCTAAATATATTAAAATTAGTCAAAACATAATCTCAAACCTTTTCTCTTATTATAATTGTCAAAGTCCTTGAATCACTACGATGATGAGCCTACTTCCTTCTAAATTTCATATTGAATTTGGATCATAAAATCTATTTTACAATCTTTTGGTGTAAGTTAGTATTTTATGATATTCAATATTGATATTTTCACTTATTTTTAGTATTACAATATTTTAAATATAAAAAAAAACTATATAAGTTACTAAATATGTTACTTTTCTCAAATTTTGGGGCCACATTTAATAATTTTCTAAATTATGAGAACTATTACTATTGAAAATAAAATTGTAGGGATAAAAAAGAATTACTATTGAAACTATGGGTATCATTGCTGTAATTATCATAGCTGTAATTTTGTAATAGTGAGAGCGTTATTTTCAAAATTTAAAATAGATAAAATTTTAAAAAAAAATTATACTTTTATAATAAAATTAAATATTAGACTACTATTTAGTATTACTTTAAATTATGTCCATGTGGTCTATAAACAAAAAGAGGACTACTTGCATCATCAAGTAGACAAATTGATGTTACCATCAAGTCTTAGAGCATTTGCACTAGTTTTTCTAAAGGGATTTTCTCCTCCCCACCTTTTTCCTAATTGCTTAAATGAAAATTTGAGGAGACAAAACTTTCACATCAGTCTTTTTATTTTTAATTTTTTTTAAAAAACTGCTACATTAATTTTATTTAAAAAAGTTACTATTCATAATTTCTCTATTGAAAAAGTAATTTTATTGCACTGTAATAAAATAAATACATCAATATATTGGAAAAATATATATTTTTTAATTTATCATTTTTGTATATTAATATTTTCGATGTATGGAAATAACTTTTTAAAAAGTGTGGTGTCATCCGTTTCTATTTTGCATAAGAAATAAGTTTACATAAAGAGAGTTTTAAAAGTTTATATAAAGTGAGTTTTAAAAATAAAATAAGGAAGGCAAGTGTGAATGTTCTTACAGTAAGTTGGAAAGAATAGGTTAAACAACAATTTATAATAAGTAATCTAATGGAAAATGAACTAATGAACTCGGAATTTTGATATCTTGTTATGCATATAAAAGATGTTCCCTTTAATACTATTTGCTCTCATCGCAATATTTGTCTGCATAATTGTTTCACATGTATTCTATTACATTAGGATTTTAAAATAACCAAATTTACCATAATAAAAATTATTCAAATTGTCTTAAAACTAAATTCTCTATATCTCTGCTTAACTAATTTATTATAATAGAGATTATTAAAATTATATTTAAGAAACAAAATATTTTTAGGAAATAAATATTTTTATAATTGATTCTTACCAATTTAAGATTCTTTATAAATTTTTAAGTATTATCCTAATCAATTTTCCGTACCAAAACTAAACTAAATAGACATTATTTTTCATAAAAACATTATCATTGTACGAACCCTATTGAATCCACTCTTTTATAAAGTTATAAATAAATTGAAAAGAAAAGAAAATATTAGATGCCATATCAAAAATAAAATGAAAAAAATAATTTTATAAAACAATTAAAACGAATATAATACAAAAAAAAAACATAATATATGCAACCCACGTATCCCGAGCTCCATTATAATATAATATGAAATAACAATGATTAATATCAAAGTAGATGTAGTTTTGCTTTGTAATTTACCCGTCACCAAAGATTCTAGACACTATTGCACGCGCTCTTCCATGATACAACGATTGCACTTCAGGTAGAAAGAAAAGCCAATCTGGCATATTGGTTGGATTCAGTCATTCAGACTTGCATGTACTCTTTTTCATGATGTGTGTAAATACAATGCTACTATTTTCATACCAAAATTTTAGTCTCTTATAAAAAGTACAACTTAAAAAAAAAATATCAATTAACGAGCTCAGATGCATTAAATTGCTATTGGGTTTTACATTTTCAACATTAACCAAATATGGAGTGAGGACATTAAAGAATATAAATGACATTAAATATGGGCAATTTAAAAAATTTGTGTCATTAATTTTTAGAGGTTTAGTATATTTGGGACATCTGGAAAAGAAAATATGGGCGAGAAAATGAAATGTGTCAATTGTCAAACAAGGTATCGGAATTCTGAAAAATAATTCGTTGTTTCATCATGGTCATATATTCCTAGATGTTGCTCCATAAACCGTTGTGTGTCTCATATACGCTGTCCCTTTTATCCCTTTTTGTGTCTTATATTCTAAGGGATTTGATCTCAATACAAGAAATGTTTTTTCTTGTAATGTACAAGATTTTTTTTTTTACGAAATTATCATGTTTTGAGGACAAGTTTACTATATATTAATAACAAATTTTTATAATTATCTTATTTAAAATAAATTAAAAATACTTGAAATAATTTATTCTTAATTTATAGTAATTGATCCCGAAAGTACAGTAATCATGTAAATTGCAAGAAAAAAATATTCTTGCACTGAGATAACTTCCCATTCTATGCGCTTTTAGTATTTTTTTATTCTAAATTTTTAAATAAATTAATTTATGATATCTAAAATAATTTCTAATATGATGACACAAACTAAGGGAAAAAAAACCAAGGGTACTTACGCGAGTCATTACATCAGTCTGAAAAATTAGAATAAAATAAAATAAAAGGAGACAAGCAGTCTCCATTCAAACATTGCGACTAGTTTTGGCTTGGAAAATTGTTTACTGACAAATTTGAAATTTGAAGCATCATGTTCCATGTTAGTGTCAAAGATTTTAACTGTTAAGTTCCTAAGCATAGCACGTGGCAGACTTTGATGATTCAAAACATTAACACGGGATTTGACCTAATTTAATTTCCCCCCTACGATTACATCCTGAAAGTCATCATAAAGAGAATCACATAAAACCTCTTATTAATATAAATATTGAGTATTATATTATTTTTACTCTAATTGCAGCATATAATTGTTTGATTTTTTGACCACGTTATTAACTGTAATGATTAACTGTTAAGTTCCAAGTATAGCACGACGTATACTTTGTTGATTAAAATCTTTGACACTGGATTTGGCCGAATTTAATTCTCTACGATTAACCCCTGAAAGTCATCATAAAGATAATCACATTAAACCGTTTATTAATATAAAATTTGAGTATTTTATGATTTTTAGTCTAACAGCAATATGTAGTTACATAATTTTTTGACAAGTGGTTGTTTAATTTTTTAGCACGTGACCCCCAAAGACTTTAGACAGATGATCCCATAAATTTAGAAATGAAAATTTTGGAAAGAAAACTATTATGTCTTCACCATCTTTATGTATATACATACACAAAATGTAAGGTAGGTAATATTAAAAATATTTTCATAATTTCTATTATCTTTTTAAAAATATTATCATAATAAAATCTCCACAAAAATCAAAATTAACCTAGTAAGTATTATTATTTTTTAAATATTATTATAGTTTGAATCTACCAAAGCTGGAGTCATAAAGCAAAAGGTAACAAAAATTAAAATAAAAGATATACAATTATTACAAAATAAAATAAACTATGATAATTGTCGGTTCTAATTATTAGTGGTGAAGTTAAGTTAAACATTTATAGGGGTACTTCGGTCATTTTTTTTTAAATCAAAATTTAAATTTAAATTGCCTAAAATTGTATACCAAGTCAAATCATCTAATTTTTATTGGAAGAAGGTAATATTTTATAGTAGGGTTACACTTTTCGATTTGGATTAGTTCTATATGAAACATGAAACCAAACTACTGAAGATTGTTTTCATTTTTTTTTTTTGGAACTGAAACCGAACAATTGAAGATCGATTCATTTCCATTTCAGTTCTTGACCGATTCCGAATTGATTTCGGTTATCGGTTCCAAAAATTCACTGTTTCGGTTCCACTTCTAGGATTTTTATTGTATTTTATTTTGTAATGAAATTTGATGTTTTCAAAATGGATATGTAAAAATGATACTTAGAAATTTATAAGCTACATGATTAAACATATATAACTTTTCAGGAATAATTTGACATGATTGTATACGCATGCATCATTATCATTTAAGTCTTAAAACTCTCAATAAATTAGATAAGATTAAATGGAACAAAATAAGACATCACATCGGATCATTAACATAAATTTTCCACTCATTACTATCGAAAACCATTTACTCGTCCAACGTCATAATACATATGGCTTTTGTAATACTCGTATTCATGTTGAGTTCGAAAAATTCGGGAAATTGATTTAGGTTCAGGAAAATCCCGAACTGAATTGATGCTCACCCCCTTCTTGGTAGCCCATCATTTTCTTCCATATAATAAAACTGATCGTATTACGATCTTATAAAATTTTCCTTTTAACCATAAAGGCATACTATGGTCACATAAAATTCCGGATGCACTTCTACTATTCATTCATCATGCTTGGCTATGTAATTGACATCTTTTTCTATACTTCTGTTGTTTTGAAGAACTGGTTGTAGATATAAAAAACGATCAGTCCCCAATTAAATTAAAATTGTAGCATTGTAATTAATTTTCGATCCAGGCCTAGATCGATTCTCTGTTCAATCTTGGATTCAAATTCCAAGATTTGTTGAATCTAAAAAAAATGATAATTCCCTCAAATTGGAACCGAACTAAACCGAACCGAAGCGGAGTCTAAGCAAATGAATTCGGAATGGAACCGATTCAATGCGTACGGTTTCATTTGTTTTTTCTTATTAAAGAAGAATAGAAACTCCCTTAAGTTACAGATTCCATACAAAAACAAAAACAAAAACTTCAACACCACTAAGACATTAACACCCAGGGGCAATTCCATAACAGAAACCCTAAAAAGATAACAAAAACAGAAGCAAAAACACCAAGGAAACAGATTCAACTATTAAGAATTTCTCCACATAGGTAATCCCATTTTACCAAGCTGAAAAAACCTTCAACGGGAGAGACAAAACATCTTCATAGAAACCAGACCAGACCCTTCAGAAGCCCCTTGCTTCGCAAGAATATCAGCCTACTGATTACCCTCTCTAAAAATGTGTTGTACAGAAATTTCCGCGTACTTCGCCTGCAAGAGTCAGAATTTCAGACCAAATGCCCCATAATTGCCAAGGAGGACTAGCCTCAGAAGAAAAACATAGCTGAAGTAATTTGGAGTCAGTTTCTACCTGAACCTTAACAATACCCAACTGATGGCAGATCAAAAGACCAATCTTCAAAGCATTTCATCTCTGCAAAATTATTTGAACCAATACCCGTATACTCAAAGAAGGCAAAAAGAACTACGCTATTAGAATCTCGTAATATCCCACCACAACCTGAAGGGCCAGGATTACCCTTCGAAGCACCATCAATGTTCAATTGATATTGACCTTTAAGAGGAGGATACCATTTAACTAAAAAAGGCTTTTTTATCTTGATTCTGGAACAAGGAATAAGCAAGCTTTGCATCACCAGCTCACCACTAAAAGTTGGCAAAGGCTTAGGACGAACAATGGCGATAATCTATATATCATGTGCCTGTGTGCGTGTGTCTGCGCGCTAAATATAGATATAGATGCGTGCTATTATTGTACAATGGTTCCTAATTCCCCTCTCCATCACACAACCCTTCCCCATTTCTCAATTCAAACCCTAGGCCCTCCCCCTCTGCCGGACCAGGAGAATCCCCACAACCTAAACCCAAATTCCACCGCTGCCGCTGCCGTGTCGCTGCCGGAGCAATGGCTAGCCCTCACAACAGGCACTTCTCATGGCTGGTGCCGACGTTTGTGGTCGCCAACATTGCCCTCTTCGTCCTCGAAATGTACCTCAATGACTGCCCTAGCAAATCTCACGACTGTGTCGGGGCTCATGTCATTGGCCGATTTGCCTTCCAGAGCACCCGCGAGAATCCCCTCCTTGGCCCCTCCGCTTCCACGTCAGTCCCATTACATATATATATATATACGTATATATAAATAAATATATATAAATGTGTATTTGTTATATATACTGTTCTGCTCCATTCAATAAGGTTTTGAGTATTCTGAATGCTAATGATATAAACGTTTGTTTGTTTTTTTGTAGCCTTTAATTGAGAAGCTAGTTTTTCTGAAACAAATAAAAAAATCTAGATATATGTTGCATAAAACTTGTATCTTTTTTCATACGAAAGCAAAAATGTTGTAGCATATGAGGTAGTTGTACTTGTCTTTCAGTTGATTTCCTTATCATTTAAATTGATTGCAGAATTATTCTCCTTATGTTGTTTCGTAATAAATTGGGGACATGTGTCACCACCTTGTAGCTGTGTGTGTAAATTAAAATCCACCTATTGTCAATAGATATTAAACCGCTACTCAATTGGGCGAATTGGAACTTCATGATTAAAGGAGGGATGTATGGAAACAAGGAAAATTATTAGAAATACATAAGATGAACACATGATTTACGTTGTTCGGACACAGATGCCTATTTCTACAAAAGTGAACCTGTTTCTCTTATAATTCCACTAAAAAGGTTTCCACGAAATCATGAATGATATATGTATTTTGACATCTCTACAATACCCCTATAAACTTTTCTGGTATCTCAGTGATAACTCCATACTCCTCTGAATATCAACTTACTACCCAACTTCACAATTTTACTAGGGATTAAAGAGTAACTAGATTTAATTTTGGAGGAACTTAAATTAGAAGTGATTTGGCGTATGATACTATGATTAATGATTATACATATGCAATGGATATATGGAAAAGACACAGAGTCTCAACTAATGGGATGCAGAGAAGCATATGAATATGCTCATTGTACTAGTACAAATTTTAATGGAGAAAATTCATTATATGGTAAAAATGTTACTTCAAATAAAGTGTTAAACACAGGACTGTTAGAGGGCTATACATGTACCTGTTTTGGCCTTCCTTGAAGCTGTGCACTGCCAATATTTACTCAAAAATTTCGGCATTGGTTTAGAGTGCCTCTTCTCATGTTATCTGGTTATCTGGCTTCTTTGTCCAGGCTACAACGTATGGGTGCTCTAGAAGTTAAGAAAGTGGTCGACCAACATCAAGTATGGCGTTTGTTTACTTGTATGTGGTTGCATGCTGGAGTCGTCCATGTTCTCGCCAACATGATCAGTCTCATATTTGTCGGCATTCGCCTTGAACACGAATTTGGATTTGGTATGTCTTTGTCCATGCCTTGTGCTATTATTTTCCAGATGATTAATCAGCCCTAGAAGATATGCTTTTGCAAAATTAATTTATTTCCAGTTTGTTATATTAACAATGTATAGCTTTTCCGAGTCATACTTCGGCCTCAAAACAAAACAAAAAAATGCTTTTCTGAGTTCTCCAGCTGTCTAATTTCTGTGTCTGAGTTATGGTGTCTGGTTGAGAGATTAAGAGCCCCTAATTCGTAAGCAAAAACACTTTACCTTATCTCATCAACACCATATTATCCTAGACTTCTAATTTAGTATGATATAGTGAGACAAAGAATATAGCCTTCAGAAATAAACCAACGAGCTGAGAGCATTAACTAGACCTGGCCATTTCTTATATTTTTGAAGAATGTTCGTGCTAATAGAAAAATTATTCTGAAACTTGATATTTTATTTTCTTTTTGAATCTTGTGGTGTGCTTGTGTCTATTCTTCTGGTTTCATTGAGTAGAAATGTAGGTTTTTCATTTTAACAAATCTTAATTTTGGTTTATATGAATCACATGGCAGTGCGAATTGGGTTATTATACATCATATCTGGGATAGGTGGGAGTTTGTTATCTGCTTTGTTCATCCGTACAAGCATTTCTGTTGGTGCCTCTGGAGCACTATTCGGTTTACTCGGAGCCATGCTTTCGGAGCTTTTAACAAATTGGTCAACATATTCTGACAAAGTATTGAAACTTCACATTATCTAATTGATTTCTCAACTTTCATTTCCCATCAATAAATTAACTCTTGTTAATTTTTATTTTCTGGCTTTTGTCTTTTTTCCCTTTCCTGTCAGTGTTCTGCATTGATAAGTCTCATTCTGATCATTGCCTTAAACTTGGCCATGGGTATGCTTCCACATGTGGACAACTTTGCACATATAGGAGGATTTGTTACCGGATTTCTCCTTGGATTTGTACTGTTGATTCGTCCACAATACGCATGGTTGAGGCAAAAGTATTCTCCCCCTGGATACTATGGGACCAAATCCAAGTCTAAATACAAGTGTTGCCAATTCGTTCTACTGGTGGCCTCTCTCGTATTACTTCTTGTGGGGTAAGTTTCTAATCCCTGATTCTTTTGTTTGTTTTGATTACGCCACCCATTCTTGGAAGACCTTATTTACAGCTCAATCATTTGTGGGCACATTACATCTGTTTTAACTTGCAATATTATTACATTCTGCCCTTCAACAATTATACCTTTCACTTGTCAAACATATTCCAAAATCTGGAGTAGAACTGCAGGAAACATTTTGGTTAGTTCCAGAATCGCGTTAGATGAAATTATTGATTTTTTTACTATATCTTTGTTAGTAGAGTTTACCGGTCGTATTGGTCGCCACTAATTATAGTCGGGAATCACTATGCACTCATTTTGTTGCAGTGTGTAAGGCAAGGTGGACTCCGTTTTTTAAGTAATAAGAAAAATATGTTATTAACCATTTCTTATCACTTATAAGGAAGCAAACAAAGTTAGAACTGTACTTATCGTATATAACCAAACAAGTCGTAATTAAGCAATTCCTTTGCCGTGATAGGTTTGCTGTGGGCTTCTTTTTTCTGCTTAATGGAGTTGATGGGAATGAGCATTGTCCTTGGTGTCATTACTTGAAGTGTGTCCCGACCTCTTTGTGGAGCTGCGATCCAGAGAAACAAGCCTATTGTGAGGTAACTCACTTTTGTACCCTTCTTGAGTATATTTTTGGATTAATTATCCGATAATTCCCTCTGATAGTACCCGAATAATTTTTTGTTTGGTTTTATTAATATATGCATAAAGATTTGAATTCCTTACTTGTATTTCTATAAGTCAGGGCCATGCACGCCTCCACTGCGTCTTGTGGGTCATAAGTTCGTCCTGTTGGAAAGAACCTCTCTAAAAATAGGGGTAAAGTTGCGTACATCGGACTCTACCAGACTCCGCAATGTAGGAGTTTTGTGTACTAGACCGTCGATATATATATTAGGATTTATCTTTTGGCAGCACCCGTGTCTGAGCTGATATGCAATCTTCAATTGTAGCAGATATTAAAGGGTGGTTTTATGACTACGGGAAAAAGTTCTGACGAAAAATGCATTTGGGGAGTTGGTGTGGGAGAAAATTTTATAAACATCCCAGTTTTCTGTACCTGTGAAAAGTTGCCTTCGTCAGTTCCAAATTTTATTGTAAGAAACTTGAAGTAACACGAATGGTGTTTTGAAAAAGTTTTTTGTTTTCAGGCTTAAAACCAGTAAAAAGAATATAAGATTAAACTTAATACAAAACCAAGCAGGCCTTTTTCTTTCTAGATAGACTGAATCTCATGAATTGTAGACTTGTTTCAAATGCCACACTTTCTGAAAACCTTATCTTTTCCTCCATCGGTTCAATTCTAGTAATGCCAAAGTTTGCCCACTTCGAAAATTGAGGTAGCATCTGTAAGATTCATGTTCTTAATGAATTTAAATGTTGTTCACTAAAAGCACTTTCCCAAGCTCCAATCAGTGAAAAATATAGGAAATATCTGTTTTATGTCATTCAAAGTCAATATGAAACATGTTTTAGTACTTTTGCTCAAGTTTTTGACAAGATAAAGAGAGGGTTTTTGCTCAAGTTTTCGAGAAAATAAGGAGAGGGTTTTACTCGTTTCTTTGTTCTGGTATTTGATATGCAAAATATGCTTACTGTGTTGTCTCTATTTTGTACGCATGTACTGTATTGTGCTGTTATAGTCCACCATCACCGGAGACCAGCTGAAGTTGAAATGCCTTAGCAATGGGAAGACCAACTTCTACATGTTGCAGGGCAATAACAGCACTTCATACTTGCAACAGCTCTGCTCCCAGCTTTGCCATTGATGCATACAAGTTGATAAGTGTATCGCCCAAGAAACAGGAGAAAAAGTATTGTCTGCTTTACGGGAGAAATTCACGCTAGTATAGTAAATTGATGAGAAACTTCTACATATATAGACCAAAAAAAAAAAAAGGAAAATGAAGGACGAGAAAAAGAAAAGATATGCACATATATATATATATATATATTGACTCTGTTCACAATTAATTATACAATGTATTTTTTTTTTAAATTTAAAATATAATATTTTAGCATTTAGATATAACAAAAATATCAAAATTATCTTTATATTGTTTTCAAAAATATGAATGTAACATTTTTATTATATCTAAATATTAAATTATTATATTTTAAGACTTTCTAAAAATACATTATATTCAATTATTTATGGAGTATTCTATTATTACTATTATAAAGCAAATCAAGGGAGTGCCGGCGGGTGTCTTTGCCCTTTCGGCACATTTTGTGGATTGGTAAAATTAAATCCATATCTTTTAATTTATTAAATTTTATAAGATCTTTTCTTTTA
>MKEJ01046294.1:0-15714 GCA_001753735.1 Embelia ribes | reverse complement strand
ATTTTTGAGAAATGAGAAGAACAAGTGAAGTCAACAACTTAAAATTCGATCTTGACCTGGATCAATTGATCATAAGTTTTAGATCGATCCAAAAGCTCCTAAATCGTTCGGAGCCACTATAATTTTTTATCCAAACCTCTCAGGCTGAAAACTTCCAAAAGGACTCAAAATCATTTATAGATACTAATGGAAGTATCAAATAACTTTTGGAAAAGCATTTGAGTGCCTAGAACTCGATATACGCAACTTAACTTGATTATCGACGAAACCCCCGAAACAACCTTTGAAGCCTCTACGAATGGATTCCTATAATTTTAAGAAATACCCCATGACCACGAAATAGATGCTACACTACGAATGCATCACTATGACTACGAATCATATTCCCCAACTATGATAGGTGTATGCAACTACGTAATGCATACTAAATCCACGAATGCAACAAAACAACGACTACGAATGCAAAGACGAATATAAATAATATCACTAAGAGTAATTAATATAATTATTTAATTGCGAAATATTTATACGAATTTTCGGAACATTACACAAATAATAGTAGTCAAATGGAAAGACCGTTCTCTACCGCTAATATCATGTTGACGACATGCATATACCGTTGTCAATGTGTAATTGTGAATTACTATGAGCTGATAATTTTCGTGTGGGGATGTTATAAACAAAAATGTTAAAAAGCATGTCCGTCGTATAGAGAACAACAAAACAAAAAACAAAAACAATAGAAAAACAAAGCAATTATAAAATCACCATTGCCAATACTTAACCAAGAGGAAAATACATAAACAGAACATCGCCCTTCGACCTTAGCACCAATGCACAACCAAACATTCTCTCCATAGCCAAACAGAGACAACATGTCCAAATCATTATCAAAGTTAAACCATTATCAATTGTGATTCCACACTACTATAAATTGAAAACCTAAGAGCATAATTTGCAATGTCTCCATGTCCAAAAAATTATTCACAGAATAAAAGGAACAAGTTCTGGTTAGTGAAGCTTTCTGAGCAGGAAATAAATTTTGGTATATCAGATCCATAACCTAAAAAAAAAAAAAAATGAATGGAATCAGGGAAGATGCATAAGATACACCTCGAAAGGAATGTAAAATCACATAAGATACACCTCGAAAGGAGAAAAATAGGAAACTAAATTATACTTATTTATTCATTAAGGAACACAGGCTAGATGCATAGCCAAGCATCAAAAAATTCTTAAAACAAAACTTAGAACCAACAACATGTTTAGGCAGTGCAGCATTCTATAACACAATTTTTACTTCTTTTGAGATGTTGCATAATTTACTCAATATATAGATCTCCTTAATTGTTATAATCTACGGCTAACAAGATAAATAGAGTAATGGAAGCAACTAAGAATTTATGGTACATATCGGTGCTTAGTGTAAATTTGTTACCATTTTCACCTTAATGTCACATGCTATTCGAAATTGCAAGCATTCAATTAAAAGTGTCTTTTTTTTTTTTTAATTTAATAACGTATTGAATGAGCAGTTAAGCTACGGTTTGCAGTTAGAAAAACTAGTATAAGCATAGACGTTATTTTAATGATCTGCTATTTATCTAGACAGAGTGGTATAATATAACCTTGTCCATTAATGGGTCAATAAATGAAGTCAGTGATAGTTCTAAGTTCTCACATAGGGACCATATGCACTCACATCAAAATCCAAAGTCTATATTTCAGGATTATGCAAGAATGAAAAATGATCTAGCTGTGGCATGTAATAATCAAACCCTATTATCCCATAAATTAATTTTTCTAACTTAAATTCATGGTTTAAGTGCTTAGTCTTTATCACTATAATTTCCTCTTTTGCCGGTTTATTAAGTGAAAATCCTTGTTAATTAAGTTGGGAGTTCGAGTGGACTCTCATCTCATTCACTCCCACTATGGTCTCAATCTTAGTCGGGATAATATTTTTCCTAAAGTAAGATTTTTTTTGGGTAGAGGGCTCGGTTGTTTCGATGGGTAGTATCTAGTTTAGGTTCCGGAGGACTACCTGATGACAGAATATTGACAAATAATCCAACGATTCTCATCTCATTCACTTTCAATCAGGCTATAATCTTAGTTGCTTTAACATTTTCACTAATAATAAGATTTGTTCTCTTAGTGTTTTATTTGTTTTGATTGGTTCTATCTAAATATAGGGTGACCGTCTTTAGGCAACCTGTTGACATTCGGACAGATGGATTTAGGACTGCAGCTTTTAGTAGCCCTCCCCGATACTCTACTGCATGTACAAATTTGTTTGAGTAGTTGTATGTATCAAATAGAGTAATGGTGCTTTCACTTGTATCTTTTACATTATAATTGTTATTATAAAAAAAATTAGTGAGTGGTAATATTGAAACTATTAGTACTGTCAACATGGAATTCATCATATGGATCGTCATTAATTGATATTGTTTGTGTAACTGACCACGTATCAAAATTAAACACTTAATTGGATATCATTAATACGATTTATATCTTAAAATTTATTATAAATTCATCGAAAGCGGCGTAATATTTAGTTCTTGCATAGTTTTGGTAGTATGAATTTAAGCATATCTCTAAACAAGGATTAATGAATAATGGCAAAATTCATTAATGAATTTAAGCTTACGTTGACGCAATTCATACTGAATTGCCATTAATTTTCAAAGTTATTTGTATAATTATTCGTATAATATATAATGAAATATGATTCTAAAATACACTGAATGAGAAACTTGTCAATTAGAATGGATTTGTAAATCTAATTATAATTGAATAGTACAATCATATTAATTCAAATGCAATGTGAATTGCTTTTCACAGTAGTTGGTTCAAAATTTACGAGGAAATAAGTTTTGTTTGAGATTTCCGAATTGACATGGTCAAAGTTTTCTCACATGGTGCAAATGACAAAATTGTCCTCAAAGACAGTATATAGACCAATGAAATCATTGAGATTCATAATTTTTATACACAATGTGTCCACAAATGATAGTAAAATATGTAAAATTTAGAACTATTATAATATATTGTATCTGCATTTGCTTATAGTAATACCTACAAAAAGATAAATTTAATTTCTCGAAGAATATCTTTCGATAGTGTAATAATAACCTTTCATTTTATCAAAATAAGAGAGAAAAATAGTAAAATACGATCACTGCTTATAAAGAAAACGAAATACAGTGTCCATGGTCCTTCTTATACACTATACGTACATTATACATACTAGAGCTGCATCTATATATAAAGAGAAAAAGCCAGCTAAATCTTCACAATTTCCACCTCTCCAAAATTCCCATCTCTCTCATACAGAGCAGTCAATCAATTTCTCTCTCTCTCTCTCTTTCTCCCTCTCTCTCTCTCTCTCTCAGCAAGAAGCATCCTCAATGCCTACTCATAAACGTCCAGAGAACATCATCCTCGTCGAGTACGACGACGACGAAGAAGAATCGCTCAAACGACGTCGCAGCAACATATTGCGAAGAGTAGAAGCTCCACAAGAAGAAGCTGAAGATGAGGATGAAGGAGAGAAGGATGAAGCAGAAGAAGGAGATGGAGGTAATAATATACCGCTTTGTTGTTACCAATTTGCTTTGTTCTATACACACACGCACACACACACACACATACATATATGCATATATATGTGTGTTGCTTATATATGTATAACTGTGTGTATATTATAACGGTGCTTGCTTTGAGTTTGACGATTGATTTCTGGTTCGATTTCGTGCATTTTACAGATTCCGATGGGAACTGCTTCTCCGACGACCTTCACAAGCTACCCGAGTACTCTCTCTCTCTCTCTCTCTATCCCCCCCACCCCTCTCTCTCTTGTTCTCTATCTATCTCTTTCTCTCAACGTGTGTATACTTATATGTGTATATGTATATATGTCTTAGTTTTGATTAAGTGGACGATCCGATTAAGTAAATTTCCTTTGAATTTACTGGCTCATTGCCTCATGCATGTCTCTGCTAATAAACTTGATTAGCTGACTACTTCGAAATATTCTCTTGTTTTCACTGTCGCTTACTTCTTTAGAACTATTCTATTCCTCGGTAAAATATTGTTAAAAAAACATTATTATGTTTTTGTATAGAAATTTTTTTTTTTGCACAGATATTTTTTTTATAAAAAATGATTCAGACAATCATGTAATGAAACCGCAAAATTATGCAAACAGTTATATATTTGCATCTTATACATTGAACTTATTTTAAATGAAGGATCAACGCTCACAAGATGTAACAAAATGGGTTTTTGTATTTGCACAATTTTTGGTATGTATATTATTACTTTTTTTTTTTTTGGTTACAAATGCATCCTATTGAAGTGGATGTATGTGTTACAAAATTTATTCCTTTCCATTTTGAGTTTACCATGTTTATTCATATTACAAGGTGAAACTTCTGTGTTGTTTTTTTAATGCTTTGCAGCATTGTTCTTAATTTTATGCATCATCTACTTGGCTTTTGTTGGAAAGCATTTATTGGCTCATGTGAAAGATAACCATGCTAAAATTATTTCAAAATTACAGAATCGCCCACTGCCACATCTATACGTACTTGTATAATTTATTGCTATGGCATTTTCCTTCTCGAAATTTCTTTTCTTATGAATAGTTGGATAATTGGTGTAATGGTATGAGTAGGTTTAGTTCATAAAAGAACTTCTTTTGGAGATAATTAAGTATTTTGATGAAATGGCATGAAGTTTTTTTATGCTCGATTAATGTGTAATGAGGTTGTTGCAATCTGAAGTTCTGAGTTTTCTCCGTGCTTTGAAGCATTGACTGCTCCTGATTTATTTGATAATGATTATACTGTGTCTACCTAGTTATTCTCTATTTGTGAAGTTTCACATATACACTATCGTTGTGCATGGTTTACTATCTGTAGAGAAAGCAGTCCCAATGTCAACCAAAAAATAAAAAATAAAAATGAACTTTTAAATATGAGAAATCAGTATCATTTGCTAAGGCATATTGACTTGAGCCAAATAATAACTGAGTGATTCTGAAGAGTTATTCTAGACATTATGGAGCTAATTTGTGTTATTATTTATGGGAAAGTGTTACTTTATGTTGTAATTAATAGATAATAAATAATGACAGATAGATATCGTCTGTGCTCTTTCCGGTATTGGTTTTATCCTATTTGCTACCTGTCATTCTAGACATTCTGGAGCTTACTTATTTGCTACCTGCTGTCTTTTGGTTGCTTGCTCCTCTTTCCGGTATATTTTTCATGTTATGTCTCTCATGCGGTTAAAATTTGTAAAGCATACATGATAAGCCTACTCGTTAATGGGGTTTGGCTTTGAGCTTTCTTTGCCATAAAGGATTTTGAGGGTGGTAAAATGAGTATTCAATTAAACCATCCTAAATCTTTGGAATGTGAGCCTTGTTGAGCGCATGGGTGTAACTTATAAAAGAAAGGCACGGTGCACTTAGTCAAAGGAACTTTATGTTAAGCTGTAACAATTTGCATTTTTCTGCTCATATGCACACATAAGCATGGTAAAAGGTTATCTGATGCATATTCATATCCAAACTTAAATATCCTTACCCAGGCAAAAGATACTTCCAAACACTTCTACCAATTTTTCACCTCTGTATGCTGCGGTGTTCATTAATTGCATAAAGTGAATACATGTGGCAGTAACCTGTTAACAAATTACATGCTTATCAGTTATTACTTTTTATTCCTTTCTAGTCTGTTCATGATAACCAACTATGATTATGGGGTGCAAGTTTGCTCCTCATCTCTGCAGTTGGTCAAACAATGTATATAGAATATTAATATCTTGTCATTTCGCAGATGGGTATCTGTTGATCTGCCGACAATCCGTGTGAATGTGCGATGTCCAATATGTCTCGGTAATTGTCCTTTTGCTCTATTACTGTTATTTACTTATTACCTTGGATTTTATAATAATTCTTTTATAAGCTTGATCCTTTTGCTACTGTGCTGGAAAGCTGGAAAGCGTTCTACATTGAAATGTTAAAACTGAGCTAAATCCCCGAAGCATTGTTTGTCAACCAATGTTTTCAAGTGGTTTGGCACATTGAGTGTGTGTGACTGACCAAAAACATTTTAAAAACCTAAATGTCATTATTATCCTGCCGCAGCATCATGAAGTGTTGCAGATGATATTTTCATGTTATCTTCTCTCTCTATCTTTCTCCCACTCTATGTGCCTTAGTTCTTATAGAGTCACTCCTGATGATCTCTTGCCATTGTGACAAGGTCCAACCTTGCACAAGTGAGAAAAGGGAAATATATATTTTCACTCACTTGTCAACAATAAGAGTAGAAGATTAAGAACAAAGTACTTGCTATTGATTCCTTTTTCCCATCGAACACAAGCTTATCATTTCATTTAGGTTGTCTTAGGGATGGCAATTGGTTTGGGTTGTTGTGCTCAACTCAAAATAAAACCAAACCAAATGCATTTAGGTTGGTTTGGTTTGGGTTCAAACCTAAATTTAGTAATTGGTTGTGGGTTGGTTTGGGTTGGGTTGGTTTTGGGTTAAGTGACTTTGAGTTAAGATTGAATTGAGTGTAATAGATTTGGAAGGATAATTATTTTTTCCAATTTTTTTTAAAAAAAATATAATTTCAAATATTTACTCTTTTAAATAAATTTAAAAAAAAAAATTCTAAAAATTATTTTCTTGAATTTTCAATTTTTTTAAATTAACTATTTTATTGGATAGAGGCGTATGCATGCACATGTCTATGTTATGTATGTATGTGTGTTCATATGTATGTATATTTACTTGAGACAAAATTCGAATTTCTTGCTAGAGAAGAGCATGTAATAAGTGAAATTGGGGGAAATGAGTTGAAAATAAGAGAGAGAGGGGTATTTGGGTTGGGTTGGTTTGGGTCATTTTGATTGTGGGTTGATTTAGGTTTGGATTGAAAATATTGTGGGTTATGTTTGGTTTGATTTGATAATTTTTTAGGTTTGGGTTGGATTTGGGTTGGGTTTGTTTGGATTGGATTTGGGTTGCTTGATTATGGGTCGGGTTGAGTTGGGTTGACCCAATTGCCATCCCCAGATAGTTTGGGTAATCTGCTTCTTGTATATTTCTCCTACATACATCCTTAATACTTCTGATATAAGAGAATTGTGTATCTGAATACATAGTATCGTATAAGTTTTTCTTCTCAAAGAAAAAATGGCATAATAATCTGTGGTATATTGCTGAGACAAGTCAAAACTCCAAAACTTGAGATTTCTTTTACTGCTGTTGGTTAGTCTAGCGGTATAAATGCAATTCCAGCAAGTTGCAACTAATATGCAACAATTCTAGGTCTAACAATACTGTTAATTTCCATCGTGTGATATGCCCCCCTGGAGCTCATTTTCTGTGGCTGTTGTGCTTTTTTGTCTCTTTTCCAGAGGATTGCCAACACATTATTTAATTGGTGAAAGTAAGTGGCTTCGATGTTTCTGTTTGTAGGAATTATCAAAAAAACGAGAACTATGATGGACTGCTTGCATCGCTTTTGTAGAGAGTGCATTGATAAATCAATGCGGCTTGGGTATGGAACAGATTTGTTACGTTATGATATGTTATTGGATTTAATATTGCATCTTATGAAACAGGATGCTACTATGAATATGAGTGAAATTGTACTCAAGTCTATCTATTAACCTTTCGACAGGAATAATGAGTGTCCTGCGTGTCGCAAGCATTGTGCCAGTCGACGCTCTCTGAGAGACGATCCAAGATTCGATGCCTTCATCGAGTCTCTATTTGACGATGTTGAGAAATATGAGGAGGAGGTATAACTATATAACTATATTCCTGATATAGTCAGCTTACTTTTAAGTCATGTCATACATTATGATTACAGTTGCAAATTATTTGCTGAATTCATGGTCTCAGGAACTGGCTTTTCAGGAGGAGGAAGAGACTCGCAATAAACAGGTAACATTTCTTTATGATTATAGCTGCAGATTATTTGATGAAAATGAGTACTTGAAACATGCTGAGGCATCATTTCTTTCCCTGTCTTATTTTTAAGTGAAATCTATAGATGATAGATTTGAGAAGATATGTCATCTCATCAGTAAAAACTTAGCAACTAACAATGGATACCCCTCAAGATAATCTCAAACCCCTGCTAAGAATATGTCTTGGTTGTTTTGTTATTTCTCTAATCAGAATCCTCCACAGCATATACGAAACTGTGCCAATGGCTAAAGACTGCCATCTCCCCCACCACAATCATCAAAAAATAAAAGAAAAGGAAGTTTGTTTTCCAGAATTGACATTTATACCTTGGTCATGTACTAGAATTTGGAAAAATTACTTTCAATCATTAAAAATTACCTTTCTGAACCTCAATCATTCTATGTTTTGTACTAGAATATCAAAAATACCCTCAATAGAGGGAAAACGCTATTCCAACCCCCACTCGAAAAAGCCCTTTATCTGTTGGGAAAAAAATTAAGAAGAAGAAGCCCTATCTCCAAACTTAAATTCCAAAGATGTTAAGGAGGAATGTTTGGTAGGTTTATCCAATGTGGCTGTCTTTTAGTTGAAGTGAACTCAAGGTCCCTCTCCCCAACATTTGTGAATTGTTGTAGCAATGATAAGGAAACAATTCCATTTTCTTCTACTGCCAGACTCTATACTTGATCCTTTGCTGATTTTACCCATTAACTGGTTTTGAGCATAGTGGATTTTCTTTTACTTTCTAATAATTTTATTTTCTTCATGTGTATTCATTTTTCTTCGTTTCTTGTGCTTCTGTATGTACTTGCATATATTTTTTTTTACGGTGGGTGGCTTCATTCTTTTGTTCACAGATCCAAGCATCAATTGCCAAAATTTCTCAAAAACAAACAGAAGCTGTAGTCAAAAAGCGCAAAAAGCGAAATAAAGATGCACATTCTGTATCGAATTCAAAAGGATTACGACAGCGTGCTTATACTAGGGGGAGGGGGAGGAGGAATGAGCTCGAAGAGTCTGAAGATAATGGGGATGATGATAATCACAATGGAAAAAAAGAATCATCCTCCGGTGATGAGAGAAGATCAGAAACAAAGAAGAGGAGGTATAGGAGGAGAAGAACAACTCAGCCTTCTATATCTGAAGCAAATTCAGATAGTAGTGATATTGAAACTGGATTAGAAGAAAGCAAGAAAGAAATCAAGAGTACTCCTTCTGGCCCCATGCGACCACCAGAATTGTTTGCCTGGGGCAGAGCAGGTGCACGCAGCAAGAGTTCCAGAAACACCCGTCTAACAAAGCTAACTAAGCATCTTGAAAGAGAAAAAGAGAACGATTTGGAGGTATGGATCAATATTTTGGGTCATTTGTTTGTACAGTAAGTTTGTGTGAATGCACAAAATAGCCATGCAGAAAGCTTTAGAATTTTATTTGAAGGGGAAAAAAACACAGTTGTTATCCTTGCATCTACTCTCATTTGGTATTCTGACTTTGTTAGCGTAAGAAATCAAAACCGTTACTTTTAAATTTGCTACAATGTGGCCGCTTCCAAAGGGCAGGGGTGGGTCCAACATAGGTCATTGTCATCAACCCAATTCCCTATAGTTTCACAAAATGACAGCATTGGAATTTGGAACCAATTTGAAAGTTAGGCTTGATTGCTGCTAACTGGTGGTCCAACCCTTGGTAGTCCTTCCATTTCAGCTTCTAAATAACTGTCTTCATCTCATTTAGCATATACTCTCTCCACGCGGTTCTATACGTTGTTTGATTGAGTTTCTTGTTGTATGCAGCAGTTAGATGTCCATATCATGCTTATTTCTTCAGATGAACAAAGAGTTCCAAATTTACAGCAATCATTCCTCTATTGCCCACCTCAGTTTACAGTTGAACACCTTAAAGAAGTAAGGATGCTCTTCACCATCTTTCTCCAAGGCGTGAATTTTCAAACAACTCACATGCCTGCAAGCAAATAAAACAGCAGCAGAAAAAGGAAAAAAAATTATTGCCTTCCCTAGTTTTTTAGTCGAAATTGTCTATCTAAATACTAAAAAAGGAGTACGCTATGACATTCCTATTTGAACACTCGAAGCGGCTATAGTCATTACTAGTCCTTTATGGACTTTGGTTTAACTAAAACAATAAACATTATCTTCCCCTGCCCGCAACCTCTTGAGTCAAGGACAGTGTGCCCAAGGTCTCGTTTTTTAGTTGACCATGTTCTACATAAAATCATTCTCCCTTCCTTTTAAGTACATACATTGTTTTTATATGTAAAGATGTCAGAATGAGAAAATTGTTAAAATAAATCTAGTGAGTGGTGGCTAACTACTTGCAGTATAGCAATGTATTTTGTAGATTTAAATCAGCCCTTTTTTCTTTCATGTGATGATGCTTATATTTTGTGGACAGTATGTTACCTCTGAGATACAATTACTGGACAATGATATTGACATACTGCTGGTGAAGACACGGCCAAGTTTCAATGATCTGGAACCTTCCCTTGACCTTTCAACCTCAATGATGCAAGTTTTGGAAGGGCGAAAGACTCTAGCAGAGGTCCGAGCTGAATCTGCTTCATATGAGGGCCATTTGGTAAGTGCAAATTCAAAAACTGTATGCATATGGATAAGTTGCATTCTGCTCGCAGCAGTTTTCAACCATTACTTTGGAGCATTGCATTTCTTGAACATGATTCCGGTATATTCCTCAAAACAATTCCAGGCTTTGAAAGCAAAATCATAAGTGAAACACAGTTTGCTAGTGGATTACGGGAATAGTTTTTTAAGATATTAATCCTTAACACACCCCTGTATTTAGAACCCGTATTACATTTACTGAATATGTTTTATTTCCAGAAAGATTTTTTTAAAGGATTTTCACAAAACTACTGCAAACTAATTTTTGTTTCTCCTTCCTTTGACCCAGATTTTGGCTTATCGGATGAGGAACGGAAACCGGTAAGTAGGTCATAAAAAAAGTGAAAAATTTCCATCAAAATAAGCTGTTGGTTTTCCGCTTCTGCTTCCATACATGAGAAAATAACGTCCCATACATTCAATATACTATATTATCAGTTTGAAAACTCTTTCCGTTGAATTTGTAAATGGAGTTGCCTTGGAGAGCCTCTTAATTTAGTGGTTTTCCAGAAATATGGCCAAAACATGTTTTCTGGGAAAATGTTATTCTAATGGACTTTTAATCAAGATGTATCTAGAAAATGATAGTTCTTTTAGATTTTAGTTTATAATTTGTTTAAATTTTGTGAATTTTATATATTACAAACTTATAATGCACAATTACAGAACTTTGTTTCTATCTCAACTCTCTTAGTTTTGGGTCTTGTTGGGTTACAGCTTTTAGTTCAAATTTTTATGTATTTTTGTTTTTAAAGTTGATATGCATTTAACTTGACAGCACAGTTTTTAGGCTCGGTATTTTTGCTCTGTTGGCATAAAAAGCTATAAACTCAAAACTAGATTCATTATGCTTTTTTTTTTCGATCGAAAAAGAACTATATTTTTTTTTATTAAAAGTTTCAACCAGTTTCTCTATGCTTGTCTTTTATCACGTCAACCTTCATTCTTAGTTATTTTCTTTCTTCTTGTGATGGGTAGGGCTCTTAGAGCAATCAAGCTAGTTTTTTCTCATTTAATTTTTATATTTCACTTTCTAAAAGACAATTTCTTCTAATAAAAATTCATATTCTATAAGTTGATCACATCATTCTTCCTATAAAGTTTATAAAAAATTTTTTTAAATTCATTATATATGTTATAATAAAATGTAAAAAAATACTTTCCATAATCTTAACCTAGGCTTTCAAAATTCAGTGGAAAAATTATTTTTTAAAGGAAAAATTGTGAATAGTAAATTTTTATATTGAGAAATTTACTGTAATATTTCTGAAAAGTTTTATAGAAACACAGAAAAATAGAAAGCCTGATTTGGAATATTTTTCCTTTTATATTTTTTATTTATTTGAGAAACTAAAATGAGAGAAATGAAGGATGTAAAAAGACTGATGTGAATGCTCTGATGGTTTCTCATTTAAGTATTCCTTCTTGGTTAAAATAATCTAACATCAATAAACATACCATATGTAGCAGTTAGTTAGTTACGAGAAAATAAATATCCAAAGCATTTGATCTAATACATAAACCACTGCTTGTATGTTGCGTACACATTACAAGGATTTATAATGGAAAGTTTTGACCTGTCTGATGACTCGGTTGTTCTTATTATGTTTGTGTTTATTCTCTATTAATGACCTGTACGGCTGTACTCGCTACAAGTAGCAAAATTAACATAGCCTCGTGTAACCGCAGTCTCAATAACAGAAACTTCAAAAAATACAACAATAGGACGAGTCCCAAAAGGAGTCGCAAATCCCCAGCAATCTCAAAATGAAAACACAGACCCATTTGGCAGTCTCAAAAATAAAATTAAGCATTTACAATCTCCAAAACTCTTCGAACATCAAGCAATAAGCTCTTGATATTTCTGAAAATATACAAATCTGTTAGATATAGAGCATGAGTTCATTATACACAGCAAAAACGAGTTCGGCTTCATACCTTTTAGATTCAAAATCCGGCCAAACAGCAATCGAAAGCGAAATGTTCTACGAGCTCCAAGCCTCCGAATAACCTGACAGCGGGATGGTGTTACAAGAATCACCGCTGCTATTCCACAGTTCAAGAGTCCCCCTTTTCTGTCTACTCTCCTAATGGTTATTGTTGTTGCACCTTTTGTGTTTTCAACCGTGACTATATGTATATAGAGAGATAGGATAAGTAATAGAAATGAGTTTGTTATGTTTCAAGTTCAAATACAAAAATATGAAACTATCAGTGATATACCAACATAAATATCTTGTTATCATCCTACCATATCGGGTCAAGCCCCATCCATATGTACCCAATTGGATCAAATCATGTATCCGAATGATACATGTAAACCAGCATCTCCCACTCGCACGTGGTGGTGCACCGTAGTCAATTCTAACTCAAGCTTGTGGCAAAATTTCATACTGGAACTATGGGACCGCTAAGTACACCTGCATGTGGGAGCTCTATACTAAAAGTTCAATAAGAGTCAGTAAAAAGACATCAATCCAAAAGAAAAGTGCAATGGTACTCTAGATTTTCCAGTAACACTAGTTCAAGCATCTCTAATCCCTCAAAATATAAGAGGCTGCCCAACCCCTCGAGGCTTTTGCCATGTATTTGTACTTCTTCTTTTTCACTAATGGCGGTGAAGTTGTAGACTAAATATACGTGACAGAGTATACCGGATCACCTTCCCTTCTGCCCTCATCCTGTTTAGATCAGGACTAATTGCTTTCCTATACATATTTAGACAGACTGAATCTTTCATGGTCTTAGGAAGCAAGCTAAAGTAGCAGCATTAGTCCATTCGCTTTACGACATAGTCAAAGTTCAAAGATTACACTTATATATATGGTCACAGAAGATGACCTAAGAATTCTCACAATGGGGGAGTAGGGATCCATTTTTTCCACTTTCTTATTAAGTCGCCAAGCACATGTAGTATGAATTACATGTTAAGATAGATTACTCATCCCTAATTAGAGCATATGTCTAACCCATCATACAGATTTCATTTTTTCGCTTTAAAGCGCCAAAAAAAATTTGAGTTCTACAATTTCTTTTCTGTAAAATTAAATGTGCAACTTCTCATCCCGCTATTTAAAAAACAGGCATAGCAAATATTGGGATATATTGCTATAGGCCATCATCCATCTGGTCTCATCCTGCACTTATGGAAGGCGACACTATTGCCTACCATGTCTCATCTTTGCTCGCTCTTTAAGCGCCAAAGGTGATTGCTCGTGCAAAAAAGCCAATCATGCCTGTTGACATACAGTACATATCTATATTTTAAATAATAATCAAATGCAACTATGACAAAAATAATCGAAATAAAATTCATGCATATGATGATTAAAAAAAATCTCAATAATGTCAACACATAAATGACAAACTAGATCATCCCAAGTACAAAATCTCTGATGTTAGTGGATCTGCAATGATACGGGATAAGATCATTTCCTTCCATACAACCAAATCTCTAATGTAGTCATACCAGAGGGGGTGTTTGATGGGTGTCCGTTGACGGACAGTCTCCGGGCAAAGCGTCGAACACATTTCCGAGCATAAAGTACTTTATTTTTAGTATCAAATCAAGCTCACTTTATTCCCATTTTCCATTTCTACGGAGAGAGAAGAGAGAGGGGGCAATAAAAGGGGTTTGTTTGGTTCGAGTTTTATGTCGATGTTTCATCTAGCTCGAGAGATAGTTCACGGAAAACAATTGGAGATTTGGAGTCTACAAAGCAAGGCTTCGGTTTTCAGGTAAGTTTATCTCCTCTTGCATTCGTTTTAGATTTCTCGGTTTGTATGCCAAGTTGTATTATTGAAATAAATTGGATTAACTTATTTCTTACCTCTTGTATATCATTTTTATATATAGGTTTGATATGATTTGGGTTACAGATCTAGATCGATCCCAAAGATGTCAAAAGCGGGGTTTTCGGGGTAAAGTGTTGTGATTCAATCGAGGGCTTTAAAGTATGGTAGATTCAGAGTATTAAAACAAATTTGATATTTATGTTAGTAGTTGACATGTGTGACATGTCTTGGATTCGTGTTTGGAGCTTTCGTGTTTATGTTGTTATCTTGTTCATGTATTATTGAATATAGTGTTAAATTAATCTTCAAGCAAAGGATATTTAATAGTAATAATATATTGTGACATTCATTTAAGGCATGATTCATTTATGGCATGTTATTCGTAGATTATTATTCATGTTATTAAAGCATACATTTCGTAGCGTATTCATAGTATATATTTGAGGCATAGAGAACTAACATTCGCGTTTTGTTTAAAAAGAAGCATTGAAGTTCAAGTCGCATCTTAAGTCGTTTGCTTTCATTTTAGGAATATGCATCGACTTTTACCCCCTAAAACTTCAAACTTTTGTGAGCAATCAACATCTCCAAGTTGGGCCAATGATGTGGGACACCTCTTGGAGAGGGCTATCATAGGAAACCTAAATTTGAGATATGCTAGTCCCAAATTTTACTTTGAGACATGTCAAGATTCGAGTCGAGATTCGGATTTGAGATTTGTGTTTGAGATTCGTGTATTCGGAATTCAAGTATCAGGTGAAGTTGTCGAGAATCTTTGTACATTTTATAGAATATTCAAGCATCAAGAACTTACATATCCCTCATGTTAAAGACACACTTACACCTTAATTCGAGATATCGCTTATGGGCATTCGCATTTTCATACATATATTTTGAGTACTTTATAGACTCATGCTTATGGTGTTACTAAGAATCTAACCATATTCCTTTTATTTGTTATGTTTGTGTCGAGGAGAGCTTAAGGCATGCCTGATTCACATGTGCACATATGGTGATATCTTTTCTAGTAGGAACGAGTCGAGGAATTATATGTTTTTGTAGTCTTGAAATCTCAACATGATATATGTATCTACATAGTTTCATTGTATTGCTTCAACATCATAGTATTCATGTTGTATTTGGGACTCGTTTATGTATAACTGTATTATCTTTCTTTTGTTGACAAGCAGTAGCTTGAAGTTGTATTTGTAAACTCGGGGTTTACTTGTAATAGTTATGTACTTGTTATAAATATATGCAAGTTTGGAAAATTCATATATC
>MKEJ01046286.1:6676-19971 GCA_001753735.1 Embelia ribes | reverse complement strand
AATAAAAATATAATAAATCAATTAAATAAAAAATAGTAATTATTTATAAAAAATAAGGATAAAATAGTAAATATGGTGGGAGAACCGCTTGGGGGTACGAGGGGGGAAAGCAATTTGCCCCATGTACCCACTAATTACGTGTCAAGTGTAGGTCCCACATTTCCTTCTTGGACCTGCAAATCTGCATGAGCTGCTGGCCCGTATACCCGCAGTCCTGGCACAAGACCGAGAAGGTAAAACTTACATTTAAACAATACATAACATTCGGAACAATAGACAAACTGATCGGCACAGCTTCGTCTCAAGTTTGAAGGCCAACGAGAAATGCCGAAAACTATTTATTGAGAGCATGATATTATCATCCGCCCTATAAACTATTGTCCAGTAAAATCTTGTTAACGGTGGAACAAAATAACCCACATGATTGCTATACAGATTAAAAGGAGTAGCTAACATCGAGGATGCGCTCCAACGGAGGACTGAAAAACCAACTCTCAGTACTCATTGGCTAATCCCGATTAAAGTCCAAACCAAACAGAGACGCAAACCACTAATTTGGAACATCACAGTCGACAAACAACCGTTCAATAGTTTCAAGACCTTTCATCTCACTCGGAACACAATGGGAAATCCTGAATTTCGCGTTCACCTGGAAAATAAAATTTAAAAGAAAGCAGATTGAACTTCCGGAACTTCTTCCATGGAATAATTCTATCGAAATCCTGCCCTGGACACAGCCAGGAATTTATAAAATCCCGACGGAGACAATGGAGACTTACTAGCTTTAACTGTTTGCAAAACTCAACACAAAGGCACCAGAATCATAGACATAAAAACTGTAATAGCAAAAGAGGGATCTAGGACATAAGCTGGCATACAGTCACATGTAGATAGAAATATTCATACAAACCCAAAGAGGAAATCTGAAAAGAGTGGACCTTAAACTAAAACAACTAAGCAATATCCGGAACTAGAACCCGATCAGCAAAGCTCAGTCTCGAACTTCAGAGAAATCCCCATGCTGAACAGCTCCTGAGCCAACAGCTTAGCCCCATAAGGCACACTGACCCGAACAATATCCTCGGACGATTCACAAAATCGACAGTATGGACCCCGAACTTTACGACCAGCAGCCACCGGCCTCTGGATTACGTTAGCGATGTTCTTGCAACTTTGGCAGATATGCATTTGAGATGAGTCACTGAGGGTGAAGAGCCGTTCGTGGAGGTTTGCTGCCGCCCCGTGGGCGATGAGGCAGTCCCTCTCCATCTCACCGAACTTGATTCCACCGAACCGCTTCCTATCAGCGACGGGCTGGCGCGTAAGCGGGTGGACAGGTCCAGTGTTTCTGAACTTGACCTTGTCTTCGGCCATGTGGGTCAACCTCTGGTAGAAAGTGGGACCCATAAATATGAGGGACTTTATCATCTCACCTGTCAGGCCGTTGTACACCCTCTCGCTACCCCATCTCGAAAACCCAGCCCTGTGCATGTTTTTGTATTAGTATGAAAAATTGGCAATCAGTCCCGGATTGGCAATCCGGATACTACAATTCAGAAACAAATTGGTATAAATAATAATTAGATATACTTGTTCGAACAACAAAGACCAGAATCTGGACTAACAGTCTCACCACTCGCGGGATAGATTAATTCCTTATTTAGGGCTGAATTCTGCAACAATCTGGAGGTACTACTAATCTATAGCACGGTCTGAGAGTAGAAGTGAAACAAACAGGGGATGAGACAGGACAATTAATACAGTCCAGCTCAATCATACAATACCTCTCATGGATAGAACAGTCCTATCCTCTTTTCTATTTGAGCTCCAGGATTCAGATTACTAAATTATAAGTAGAAATGGCAAAAAAGTATTAAATCATAATTCCGAAAAACAGATAACATAGTCCACGAAATCTTTCCCTATTTAAAATGACACATGACTAGTCAGTTTTATAGTTGTTAAACACGGCGTGAGAGACAGTGTGATATATGATAGCTGCGTTTACCTAATTACCATAATATTAAGACATGAGTGAATCTAATCAAGCAGAAAAATGATAGATTACATCGGGAAAAAAAAATAAAATACAAATTTTAGGATATGAAGATCTGCTGAGAATGACTGGAGGTCAACCTACAGGGCACAAATTTAACAGCATGTAAAGGACCTTTGCTAAAGTACCCTGTTACATGGATTGTGTACAAGGATTGGGTTCGAGTACTGCACTTATGTCTCTTGTTGTACGCAACCGATAGAGAACTGCTAAAATTATTATTTTTTCACCAACTTTCAAATTATTTTCTTGTTGATCATTGATTTTAAAACCAATAGTCGTTAACATCGTATGAGCACAAAACAAAAATTTGACTGGCGCGTGTTAAAACCTAATTCATCTATACATTATTAGAAATAAGTGTTAAACAGAATTTGTTATATATTTTTCCAAGTTTCAAAGGTTTCATGTGGATTCTTCCTTTATTTTAGACTAAGAGATGTAAAATAGAATGTAGACGAATCCATATCACTGGACTACGTAAACAATAGAAAATAAGAAGATAATAGAACATAAGAAGTTAAGAACACACCAGAAGAACAATTCAATGCTCTTGATTTCTGAATGGTTAGTTCGTTACCTATGAAGTTGATCTGTTATGGCATCAACTGAGAGAGTGGAGAAAGGGGTCGCATATTTTTCGGACCCACCACAAGCGATTCCCTTTCCTAGGGCAGCTTCAAGCAATTGGCCAGGAGTCTGTCGAGATGGAAATGCATGGGGGTTTATGACGATATCTGGGACAATCCCTTGAATTGTAAAAGGAAAATTCTCTTGTGATTCCACAAAACCCAGAACACCCTTTTGCCCATGCATGCTAGAGAACTTATCTCCAAGACGAGGCATCCGCATCTGCAAAATATGGTGAAGAAGTAACTCACAATCAGGATATAATTCTGTAATAAGCTCATAGAGATATAAACAATGACTAATAATTTCATATTTGTATCCCACATCCTAACAGGTGTTAGTGTTACTATCTATGCATTTTCTGTACTTTGGCTCATCTATCCTTCACTATTATTATAAACCACCAAATTATAAAACCTGCATCCGTGCCAAAGACAATTACTATATCTTATTTTAGTACAAAGTAACCTGAAAGCAGTACTAGATAGTCCACTACACTTTTACAGTCACTCAGGATAATGGTAGACTTCCATTCCACATTAGCAGTTCATCAACAATCTCTTATATTCTCTTTTTTAAAATTCACAAAGGTTTTTGGAAAATAAAATGAATCATAAAGATAAAGCTTAAAACACTTAAAATATGGGCAGACTGTTGGTCATCTCTTCATCTCTCATCAGCAAGCTCCACAATTCAATGGAGTCTTTTTTGTAGGTTGCTTCTGGAGAGGATCGTGAGTTAGGTAGTTGCAACCTCAGCAGCATAAAATAAAGGATCCCATCCCAGTAAAAAAGGTATATTATGTTAATGTGGCTGTGTTCTCTGAAAGATGAGCATTGAGAAAGAATAAAAATGGTGATCTTTTGTCAGTATTAAAAATACTATGCCTCAACAAACGGCCTGGTTTCTGTTTTTCTTATCCTCCGATAAAAAGGAAAAGGCTCTGTTCAATCTTTGGTCTTTCACAGACTTTTGGACACTTCAATCTCCCCACAGATTTACAGAACGGGTAGGACAGTCCAAATAGGGGCTATATAATGCAAATAAAAATGGGGAGAAGAAAGCTTGGTTGGGGAAAAAATATACTCTACTGCATAATTTAAACAAGATCACTTAGAAGGAAAAGAAATCGTAACAGGTGACAGGCTTTGTTAAATTGGTCAATGGATATTCTTTTTTTAAATAAGAAGTCATCAGTATAGGGTTACGCCCTTCAGATTGTAAGCAAAAGCTCCAATCCAAACTACTTTCCAGTTGCGTAATTAAGCGAAGGATGTTTTCCTGTGTCAAAGATGCAACATCAAGTAAAGGGTATATTACCTGTCTCAAAGATACAACTGCAAAATTTTTCCCATCATCATTTGCTGATAATACAACTTTATGAACCAAGCCCCTTTCAGTGTGTTTTAGCTTTATACTGTGGTCAACCCCTGATTCTGTACACCTACCAATCACAATATCACCATTCTGCAGGTTTGCACCAATGTAAGGAAAACCATCATCGTCAAGGCAGTCAACTCGTCCGATTTTGCTTTGTATCTTTCCAAAGTTAACACCGTCCTCAAACTTGGCCTTTTTTCCTAATGCTTCCTTATTATCCACATCAGCTTTATAACTTCTGATGTGTTCTGATCGGAACATACCACGTTCTAAAGAAGCCCGATTCATTACCAAGGAGTCCTCTTGATTGTAACCAAGGTGGACATTAACTGCCACAATAGCACATTGACCATTGAAGAACTCATGCCTTGACTGTAATCCACTACCAATAGATTTTCCAAGACTATCAAAAAGCATTGTTCGGAAAAGAGGCTTCTGAGGATAAAATAGCTGATGAACGTTGGTATCTGCTCTGATATTAGGGTTTGTGGTTGAAAACCCAATAGCCTGCTGTGAGTGCTTCTCCGATTGGTAGAGGACACGCCTTGCATGGTCATGGTTAGCAAAAGGGATAAGTGCACAGCTTAATCCTAACAGAAAAGACATGTCTAGTTCACAATGAGTGTACTTCACAGATTCATCACCCACATTTTCCATCAAGAGGTACTTAATTCCCCATGCCGTTTCACAGTCTTCTTCTTCCTCAGTCCCAATAAGTTCAATTATACCATTATCTAGAAGAGACTGAAAGCTAAAATCCCCACCTTTCACAGCTTTAATCTTCCTTAAGTTCTGGACAACAAGAAGTGGACGTAAAATCCTTCCAGCATCAGAAAATATGCGTACTTCTTGGTGCTTCTCATCTCTTTTGATCTCAACCTACATGAGAAAAGGAAAGTCAAAGAGAAATGAACAGAAAGCCGACCTTCATTAATAATGGCCGAACAGATCAAATAAAGCATGACCAACACTACATTCCCTAAGTTAAATGTTGTACAAATTTTCAAATAAAATTAAACGCTATATAAAATTTGGGAAATTTTTTCATGTGATTCAAAAGCACAATCAACCACAACATTCCCTAAGTTCTGCTAGCATTATAACCAAAAATCATACTATAAGGAATTCATTCATCCAATGAACAAGAAATATTTAGCTTAAACGGAGTGACAGATCTACCTAGAAATCAATCTTTGCACCTCCAAGGGAAGGCACTATAGACTCCATACATTATCGAGTTTGAATAAAGTCATTATCTGTTTTAGAAACTTCCTTTTCTAAAACCAACAATTCACAATTCCTAATTGGAAATGTTAAGAGTAATTGGAACACGGAGTTAGAACTGAACTAGAAAAACAATGGTTCAGGATTGGTCTTTTTCCAGTATACTGCAGAAGTTCTCTATTTTGTCTAAATCTTAGAGGAAGCATATAGACGTGATTTGCCAAAACACAATATCCTCCACACTGTTTGAAATAAAATGAATGTTTTGGAATTCTAACACTTCAAAATTCTACCGAGTTTACGCATGAATATACAAGTATTTCCAGACAGGTCCGTGGAAATGACTACTTTTGACGATTATAACGAACAAAGCTCACCACATTATGTTTCCATCCTTTTTTTTATGGATTTATATTAGCAAACGTTCCTCTTAAAAAGGTGCCATTTTAGGGCAGCCTCATGATGGTAAGTTAGTAGGTTAAGTTGGTGCGTTTTATAGCTAGCATCCTGAAACTGATATCAGAGCAACAATGTAAACATTCCTGATAACTACTGTCATCAATCTTTTAATTACCTCTTTCAGACTGCCAGTACTTGCCTATTTCCATCAGCTAATTGAATGTTTAATTTCTTAATCTTCTTATTATTAAAATCACTTTTCTTTGAAAGTTACATTTGCAAGCTATTCCTGATAAATTTTATCCAAATTGGACCACTTCGAATAGTGTGATGGCCCTCAATTTCCCCTTTTTTGGATGAACACCAATCTAAGAAAACCAAATGTTGCTTTAATGGGATAAAATGCCAAATTTACTTGTGCGTAAGTCACAATCAGAGATTTCAATTTGTACTATCAATCAAGACTTAAACAATAATAAGTGCTGAGCTTATAAAAAAGAGAAAAAAATCACTTAAGGCTAACATCATTCACTTCATGAAGCATCATCCTCTAAGCATGAGGATGAATGAAGCAGTCCTATTTTATTGTCCCAGTACATACAACACAGAGCCAGCAAAACCACAATACACCATGCAATTGAATATCATAAAATCATGAAAAGGATAAGGTTAAATTGATGAACCTGGTGTGGCACTTCATTCCTTCGGCGTTTCCTCCTCAAATTTGCAGCAAATGAGAAGGAATCTTCACATACTCCAACCCAGTCTCCATTTAACAGGACCTTGTGTTTTCCAGTGAGCGAAGTTGAAGTGTCATCAAGTAGTTTTTCCATTCCACATTCTAACAATTTATCGAGAGAAGATAGCTGAACATTGGAACTAACAAGTCCTGTTATGGCCAAATTTTTCACAAGCCCACAATTTTCACCATCTGGGGTCGACAGGAAGCAAATTTTTCCCCAGTGCGAGGGGTGTCTGCATCCAACATGTTCTGTAAGTATTTGGTTATAAATGTTGGCAAACATCTCAAAACTTTAGTAGTGACATAAATATTTCTCCACAAGATTACACACATAAGCATCGCAAATTCTCCACAATAAAATCTGGTGCGAAAAAGAACCTAGCATGGGACTGATAAAAATATGCTTGTATGAGTTTAAGAAAGATAAAATAACATACAAACATCACGCACATGCTGCTTAGTATAAAAGCATAAGGTAAACAGGCGTTTGTACTTGACTGATATGCGGGCATCTGGTGTGAAAAAGGTAGCTAGCACAGGATTGATCAAAATGTGCTTGTATAAATTTTAAGAAATTGGAGAAGATCGAACATCAGTAATCTATTGTGGCAATCAAAGCTTCAATATTGGAGAGAGTATGAAGGAATAGAAAGGATAAATGGATATTTGTGCTTGTCGGATGTGCCTGCATAAACGTAGCCATAAGTATGTCCGAAAATCGAGGTTTGGCATGCAATTCCAATGAAACAGACAAGATTTCAACTAAGTAATGAAGTTACTGAAGCAAGAAACTAAACAATGAAACTAAAACTAGTCAGGATTACTCACGGATATCTGGCATCTCCAACCTTCCCAGTGTACGAAACCTGCTGACGAGTTTTCCTCATATCTGCCATTGTCTGCAGTGGATTAGTTCGCCTAAGCATTGCCACAACACCAGCTGTCCTTTCCATTTTCTTGTAAGGATGTGACCATGCTCCGGTTGAGAAAGCTCTAGAGAGACCATTTGTGATGATAGAAGCATCCAGATAATGCTCAATAGGTCGTAGCCGTTCTCCATAGAGATCTTTTTGCAAAGCCTTCACCATACGCCTCTCAGCGTGTTTAATATGAACCCTAAGCTCCCTCTCCAACAATTCACCAGCCAGCTCCAACCTCTTGTTTCTGAGATCATCCCTGTTGTCAACTTTTCTTTTTCCAGTGTAGGCTTCCAAGAGACACTTGACCATGTAGCCCAAAAACCGTGCTTTTCTCTTCAAGCCACCGATATTGGGAAACAGGTAGCAATTGAAGCACTCTTCAATAGATTCTCCAGGAGGGAATTTGCATTGTCTAAAAAGGGTCTCCACCTCACGAAGAGCTTTGTCCCCTCTATGGAAACCATTGCACTTCTTGTCTGCGTCACGAACTGATGCAACCAGTATGTTAGCGATTCTTGAATCATCAATGTCACAATCAATCAAATCCACCACTTCCCTATCAGATGTTACACCAAGGGCGAAAAAGAGAATCCAGATTGGAATCTCTGTAACAGAGAAGTACACTGTTAGAACCTTTTCTCCACCACTAACTTGTTCAAGAATGGGTGCTTCCACTAGCTTTATATACACTCTCCTCCTTTTTATGACTTCACGATATGCCACCGCCCAAGTTGGAATATTGGAGACCCAAAGTCTCCTCAGACAAATTTGTTCTTGGGCAATGAAGGTCTGCAGTAAATATTAGCCAAATGATAAGCATTAAAGCATACGCATGGCAGACAAAAGAACTCTAGCGATATTAAAATGTCATCTTTTACAGCTAATTTACCCCAAGGGTGAGTAAAAATTTTCTCACCTTCTCAGCACCTTTGATCAAGAAGTAGCCTCCGTGGTCATAGTCACAGTCACCCTCCTCTTTCTCACTCATCCAGCACAGGTCAGACTTGACCATAACTGGAATGCGCCCAAGGATGATATCCCTGCTATCCTCAGATATAATATCCCTTTTCAGATATTTTTCTTTCCCAGTTTTGAACTTGTCACTTGTAGAAAGTGCCTGAGTGTATATCTGAAAGTTCACAAAAACAAATATAAACACAGATAAATATTAAATCACAAAAACAAATGCAGAAACTGCTAGCTAACAACCATCCTATTGACATAATATATCAAATTTTTAGCAACTTGTCTAATAGTAAACAACTTCCAAAAGACAGTGAACAAAGTCATTAGAATAGAGCATACAAAAAAACATAACACAAACTTCTAAATGAATAATAGTAACAAATTAACAGAACAAACTTCCAAATAAAAGAAAAGAATCAAAATACAACCATGTTATGGTAAAAGCTATATACCTGAACATCAACATGGACTTTTATCCGAGAAGAGTAAGTCATATTCTGAAGGCGAGCATGCTTTGGTAACAAATCTAGAAACTCAACACGGTTGTCAGCTGTAAACTTATCTCCAGTCCAAAACCTTGGCCTCTCAAGATTGACCTTTCCGAATTTCACTGACGCGTACTTCCAATCGTTCTCCCCCTTCTTGGAAGGATCAAAACCAGGTTCTACTATGATTTCACCAATGGAGTCCAATACATTCTGGATTCCAGTCTTGGTGAATTCATTGTAGGAATTGATCTGGTGACTGATCAACCCATACTTCTCAAAGAATGAAGCAGACGCCTTCTTACAGAAGTTGTTCAAGGCGGCTTCTCCCAAATGTTTTATGCATGAATTGTCTGTATCATCTTCATCGTCAAGATCCATATCCATGCCGCCATTAAACAGTTTTTCGCCCTTACTACTTGTTCCAGGGTCCTTCAACATGTCATCGATATCCATATTTTCCTTTCCATCAGAAATTCCCATTTCGATTTGATGGCTGCAGAAAAAAGCAAAAGCGGTGAACGAAGGAAAATAATAATGTGAACGAAAAAATTGCTTCTTTATTAAAAAAGCACCATGCTTAAAACATAAAAAACAAAAGGAGATCAATTCATTTTCCTTTCTTTTGACAAACCTAGATCAGAATCAAAACACAGGGCAAAAATATTTAGGGTTTATCTCTATCCTGTTTCTTAAAAAAACACATCAATCATTTTCTTTTCTTTTGATCAATCATAGGTCAAAATCACAACATAAGTTAAACCATCTGGGGTTTTTCTGGCTTAAAATAAAACAAAATTAGTAGCTAACAAACAGAAAGACAAAAATACACTCAAAACATCTTCCATAGACAAAATAGACACGGAACATCTTTCATACATAAAAAAAAAATATATATATATATATCATTTTAATTTCCTTTCTCTTGACAATACCAAGGTCAAAATTGAATATAGGGCCAAAAAAATATTTAAGATTTCTTCCCATCCCATTTCTTGAAGAAAAATAGATTGTCGCGGTGCCATTTGTGTGCCACACACTCAAAAGCCCTTCAATAATGAAAATAAAAGCACATCAATTCATTTTCTTCGTCTTGACTATCCCATGTAGACACCCAAAACATGAGGCAAACATTTACGGTTTCTAGTTAATAATTAAAACAAAATTAGTACCTAAAAACAAGAGAAGCTAAACATATACACTCAAAACATCTATAATACATCAAAAATGAAAGAAGATCATTTCTTTCTGTTGACAATAGCAAGATAGGAATTGAGACATATAGCAAAAACATTTAAGGTTTCTTCCTATCCCGTTTCTTAAGAAAAAGAAAGAACACTAGATCATTGCAGTGCCATTTGCTTGCAATGCACTCAAAAGATCTTCAATAATCAAAAATAAAAACACATCAATTTATTTTCCTTTCTCTTTACCAATCCTAGGTTGATGTCAAAACACAAGACAAAATATTTAGGTCTCTAGCTAAAAGTAAAATTAGCAGGTGAAAAACATAAGTAAATACACTCAAAATGTCTTCAGACTTCAATACATCAAAAACAAAAGCAAATCAATTCAATTTCCTTGCTCTTGACCAATCCTAGGTCAAAATCAAACCATAGGGCAAACCATTTAGGGCTTCTAGGTTAAAAATTAAAAAAAATAAAAAATAGCAGCTAAACAACAGAGACTAGTAAAATACACTAAAACATCTTCAATACATTAAAAAAAGAGAAGCTCGTTTTATTTTCCTTTTCTCCAGACAATGCCAAAGTCGAAATAAAAACATAGGGCAAAAATATTCAGGATTTCCTCCTATACCATTTCTGAAAAAAATAGTACACACAATTTTGCAGAAACTCAAAACATATTTCTCCTCTAAGACACATTGAAGTTGGAAAACTAGTATTTTTATCTCCACTTAAATTCCAGACACCCAAAATATATGAAAATTCAGACTTTTTTAAACAAAAATTGAGTAATAAAATTCAGACCCTTTTTTCAAACGTTTCCATCCTGCAAAAATGCCACCTCAAAATAAAAGGCTATCAATTCGTTTTCCTTTCTCTTGAAATCTAGTTCAAAATTGAGATGTAAAACAAAAACAATTTAAGATTTCTTCCTAACCCCTCTCTTTAAAAAAAATAAATAAAAGAACACTAGGTTGTTCTGGTGCTATTTGCATGCACTCAAAAGATCTTCAATAATAAAAAAAAAAGCACATCAATTTATTTTACTTTCTCTTGACCAATCCTACGTGAATTAAAGACATAGGGCAAAACATTTAAGGTTTCTAGCTAAAAACTAAAAGAAATTTAGTAACTAAAACAAAATTAGTACTATCTAAAAGTAGATAGAGAAAATAAATACATTACGCCCAGAATACTTTCAATGCATCAAAAAATTAAAGCACATCAATTAGTTTTCCTTTCTCTTGACCAATTCTAGGTCGAAATTGAAACATACAGCGAAACATATAAGGTTTCTAGCTAAAACATGGAACAAAATTAGTAGCTAACAAACAGATATACTAAACATACTCAAAACATCTTCAATACATCCAAAATAAAATATTATCATTTTAATCTCCTTTATTTAAACCATGCCAAAGGTCAAAATCGAAATATAGGGCAAAAAAATTAAGGGTTTCTTTTTATGCAATTTCTTAAATAAATAACTATAATTTTGCAGAAACCCAAAACAGCTTTCTCCACTAATACAAATTGAAAATGGAAAAACATTACCTTTTTGTCTCCTCACAAGAAAAAAAAAAGGACACCCAAAAAAATTCGACAATCAGACCTTTTTTTTTACACGAAACTGGGTAATGAAATAAGTAAACCCTAATAAATTTTTTCAAACGTTTCCAATCTGTAATAGAAAAATGCGACAATTGAATAAAAGATATTTCACACACTGAGGCTAGCACAGACGATATATAAGATTATATATATATATATACACACACATGGACAGAGAGAGAGAGAGAGAAATACCAGCAGAGGATTAAACGGATACAATAATGTATGAATTGCTGAGGATCATAAAACCTAGCTAAGGTAGAGGAGCTGCTCTCTCTCTCTCTCTATTTCTATCTCTCTCTATTTCTCTCTCTGTGTACAGCGAGAGAGTGGAACTTAAGACTGACTGTGATACAGAAATGGTGAATTAAAGGGGGAAAATAAAGTACAATTTTGAGTATCGAATAATTGTTTTTTATTTGACATGTGCATGTTAAAAGGCATATCAAAAAGTTGCAACCAAATTTATGAATTTACTACATTTTGTTTTGAATTTTGACCTTTTAAGGATAAAAAGAATTAAATATTTTAAAACTTACGAATTATAAGTTATACAAATTTATTAATTTCAAAAGATAGATAGCAAGTCGGTGAAGGAATTGAAATTCATTTACGATCTAATAAGTGGCGAACGCAATTTCATTTCTCAAATAGTCTTGCTTTTTAGAGTTGTAGGCAACTCACATATTGGTGAATTAGTTATTGAGAACTTCACATAAATTTATCAAAATGGGTTTGTATATAAAACTATTTATCAAAATGAGTCACTTTTAAAATTATTTACCAAAATAGGTTAATTTTATACTTTAAATTATGAAAATACCATTTACATTCCATTACCGAATCATATTGATACCAAATTACCAAATCATTGTGATAACATATCCTTTGACTTATTCTTGTAATATTTGGTATTATTGTGTATGATATACTTACCAATATTATTTATTAGGAATCAATATATAAGCTCATGTAAACTGGGTAGTCCTGGTGAGGTGGAACGATTTGTTGGGTTGGTGTCGGGAATAGGGATTAGGGAGTGAATGTGGGCATGTTCGTTGGCTAGGTAAAGTGGAAAGTTTGGATCTTGCTCATCGGCCAACGAGTTTGTAGAATTTATGATAGAAGACTAGAAGGGGAAAATATTTTTAAAAAATGTGACATCTCGTGAAAAGATTATTTGTTCTGTATCAAAATTGGATAACCGATATCCTACAATATGTGATGGGTAGCCGTGACACAGTGTGAAGCGCAAGGTGCAAATTTGTCCCTGCCTTCTTTAGTGGTTTGTGCGTAACAAAGACAAACCAAAGACATAAAAGCAATCGTAATTTAGTGGTTTAGGGTTTAGGGTGTGCAACGTTAAGTATATGATGATATTTACGTTCAGCTATCCCATTTTCTTGTGGGGTTTCAACTAAGGTACACTCATAAAAAATGCCATGTTGATGAAAAATGTTTGAGTGGGTGCACCAATGAATTCGCGGGCATTGTCCATGCAAAAAATACTAATAATTGTATTGAATTGAGTTTGTACCAATTTTTAAAAAATTGGTAAGTATTGCAAGGTGTCCAATTTTTGAGCTATAAGAAATGCCCATGTGCATTCAGTAAAGTCATTGACTATAGTCAAAAAGTATTGCGCATCACAAGACGAAGGTGTATGATAGTCACCCCAAATATCACAATAAATAT
>MKEJ01046283.1:0-14178 GCA_001753735.1 Embelia ribes | reverse complement strand
AGTATACCTACTCAGTTTACTAATTGCGCAAGCTATGTCAGGATGGGTGAATTTATTGGATACATAAGACTTCCTATTATTCGAAAATAATCCAACTATTGTATGTTGTTATCAAAATTCTTTGTGAATTTTAGATTCACATTAACTGACTCCTTGCTTCAACTACTCTTTCAATAAGTATGACCTTTTATCCTTATATCGATGGCTAATCTTAGGGAATGATCCAGGCTCCCGATGACATGTTTCGGGCATGTGTCATTGACTTTGGCAGTAGTTTCGCCTATAACAACAATTTTCATGCGAGTATTGGTATGGCTCATTTCAAAGCTTTATATGGGCGTTCGTATCGTTCTCCGATTTTTTGGGCTGAGGTTGGTGATGGTGCATTGTTGGGACCAAAATTGGTCTAGGAGATAACTCAAATGTGCAGCTGATTGGACAGAGATTGGAGATGGCTAGTAGTCATTATAAGAGTTATGCGGATGTACGAAGGCGACTGTTGGTGTTCAAAGTGTGCAAGAATTTGTTTATAAAGGTATTTTTAAAGAAGGGGATAATGAAATTCGGGAAGAAAGGAAAGTTATCATTGAGTTACATCACCCTTTTCTTATTCTCGGGCGGTTGGCGAGGTGGCATATCATTTAGTGTTGTCACCTCATCTTGTAAGGGTTTATCCAGTCTTTTACGTATCGATGTAGCGAAAGTATATTTAGGATCTATCCCATGTGATTGACTTCTCAATGATTTGTATGTAGAGGAGGATATGTCGTATGAGCTATAACCTATTCGAATCTTGTACTCAAAAGAGCAAATCTTGCGTAGGCGAAACATTTAATTGGTTAAAGTATTATGGAAAAATGACTTGAGTGAAGAGATGACATGGGAGCAGGAGGAGGCAATGCAGATGAAGTATCTTGATTTGTTCATTGATTCTAGTATGTCTTTTCTTTGTGTAGTATGAGCGATGAAATTTCCTAACGTAGTGAGGATGTCCCGTAAATTCCTAATTAATTTTTTTATTTTACTAATATGAATTTTTTTTTTTTTTTTGTATTTTATCATATTAGTATTGTATAGTATGTTCATGGCAGAGCATGGCATTGTGACGTAGTTGTGTGGCTTGTGTAGTGCTTTGTAGTATGGTATTATCTAGCGGGGCATATTCGTAGTAGAGTATACATATGTATAATGTGTTGTAGAATTAATGTGTTGTAGAATGTACGTGTATGCATGTCGGGATGTATATGAGGCGTATGGAGTATATGTGTATATCGTATGCATAAAGTTAAAGAAAGTGGCCTTAAAGTCAACAATTGTAAGCCACCAAAAAATAGAGTATCCAGAGGGGCGTTTGGTGGCACAAGGTTCCAGACAACATCCATAAAAAAGGTCCAGATTTGATATTTTCAAGCCAAGGCTTGGAAAATTTTGTATTTTCAGGAGGGTGTTTGGTGCCGGACAACTTACAAACAGCCTAATCTAAGGCTCCAGACAGTTCAAAACCGTGGGATTTTACCTTTTTTTTTAACTTTTGAATTAAGTGTCAATGTCACTTTTACTTTATCACTTTCCACTTGCACGAAAAGGAGATTAGTGAGAGAGGGTATCAAAGTGATTCACTTTTCTTTAATCGTTTTGGCAAAATTTCATCTATCGCGGGTAGGCGTACGTGACATCAAAGTCTATATTTGGCTTCTCATTGCTTGGGCTTCGATTTGAGGTAAGTCTTGCTTCCTACTCATTCATTATTATTATCTCGATTTCTGTGCACTTATTGTACGTTGAAACAAAGTTCATATTCTTGTTCCAAAGCAAAACCCTAGTATTTCCCCTTTTCGAATATTGACATAAATAAATCTCCCATACGGAAAACATACATATTCCACTCTCAATTGACTAATTAAGCCTCCTCATATCGATCTACACAACTAGGGTTTGTTAGGATTCAAGGAGATATAGAATGAATTCGAGAGAAATATTCCTCAATAAGATGAGAATGAGCAGTAGAATTCGATTATGCGTTTAGATCGCCAAACGGAATGATCAGTCATTAAGAATTGAGGTTTCTTGGCCCATCATTCCTCCGTCTCTTTCTTTTTCGCCTATTAATTCATGGTTATATGTTATAACTTATGTTTATTTCATATTACGTATGAAAATATATCAATCATAATTTTAACAGTTCGATCGATCGAACTATTTCTTCGATTGATCGAACTTCACTGGTCTGATTTTCAACTTTTTGATTGAAAGTTTGATCGATCAAACTCTCTCCACTTTGATTTATCTTTTCATCAAAACAAAAAAGTGTAGATAATTGAAAGACCTTTCCATCGGTATCTTATAGGCCTTAATCGTATTTACAGTTTTGGAGTTATACCTAAAATAAAAAATTATTGTTCAAAAGCCATCATTCCTTAAAGGTCATTTTTAAGGTCTAACCTCACCAAGCATTCCTTTAATGCTTGTTACATTGTTAAATACATGGTTTCAAGTATTTAAACTTTAAAATAATTAGTAGGACCTTATAACTCTTCCACCAAGAAAGCAAACTTCATCCTTGAAGTTTAAACCATACCTATGAACAATTCTAAGTAATAGTTTCATATCTCCTGCTTATATTCCATGTTTGTTCTTTAACTCCATGATGTTTCTAGAGTACTCAAACAAGGGATATCATCTTTCCTCGCAATATTTTATCACTACAATCCATGGTTCTTAATGGTTGTATTTCAAAGTCACATCTTCTTCAACCACCAAATTGGAATGATCTATCACATGCGATAGGTCCGACTTATATTTTTGCAACATAGAAACATTGAATACCGGATGCACATTGTCCGGATGAGGTGGTAGTACCAACCAGTAAACCAAATTTCCTAGTTTCATGATAATTTGGAATGGTCTCACGAATCTCAGTGCCAACTTTCCCGTCTTACCAAATGTCATTACCCCTTTCCAAGGCAAGACCTTTATAAATACGTGATCTCCCTCATCAAAAGATAATGGGTGTCTTCTCTTATCCTTGTAACTCTCTTGATGACTTTGTGTCATCATCAACCTCTATTTAATCACGTTAATTACTTCTGAAGTTTGTTGCACCATATTCGGTCCTCACAATAATGACTTGTCAAACTTCATCCAACATATTGAGGACCTACATAGTCGCCCATATAGAGCCTCAAATAGTATCATACCAATGCATGAATGATAACAGTTGTTATAGGCAAACTCAGTTAAATATAGGTGGTCCTCCCAACAACCACCAAAGTCGAGTGCACATACCTGTAACATGTCCTTCAAAGTTTGTATCATCCTCTTGGTATCCCCATACTTTTGAGGATGGTACATGGTACTTTTTGTCAACTTTGTAGCCATGGCATGCTACATTCCCCCCCAAAATTGGTACATAAATTTAGGATCTCGATTGGATACGATAGTATAAGGAACACTATGTAACCAAAGGATGTCATTTATATATAATCGTGATAGTATTTTTGCATCCTCTTCCTTCTTAACTACCAAGAAATGTGCTGACTTCGTAAGCTATCAATGATAACCCAAATAATGTCTTTATTCCCCCTCGACCTTGATAACCTACTTACAAAGTCCATTGAAATATGCTCCAACTTCCACTGCGGTATCTCAAATGGATGCATCACACCTCCCAATTTCTTCCTATCAGCCTTTACCTGTTGACACGTGGTATGTCCATCTTCAACTCGGCCACTAATAGGTTTGACTCAAATCACGGTTCATCTTATTGCCTCTGGGATATATTGCCAAACACGACTTATACAATTCTTGCAATATTTCTTCTCTCATCTCAGTTGGCACATACCGACGACCTTGATATCTCAACTCTCCACTTCCCCTGATGGACCAAACCCGTGATTCACCACTTTGAGCTCTAACTACGAACTTCTGAGACTTCTCATTGCCCCGCTGCGACTCAATTACTCTTTGAAAATTTCATTTTCAAGTTTCAAATTATTCAAATAAAAATTAATTTCAAATTCGCTTTTGTTAAGAATGCCACTTTGCTTTAAAATATGTATAACATTACTTCAATGAATTAATAATAACACATATGATCAAGGAATTCATTCAACTTCAAATTTTTCTTCAATTCTTCATATAACTAACTTAAAACAACTAATCAATACGTCTCTAATTTACTTTATAAACAAATACTTCATTCTTCGTAAAACAACTTCAAACAACTACATCTCATCTCCAATTTACTTCAAATTATCAAACCCTAACTTCATAAAATTTACACGTTAGGTACACATATAAACTTACACATATATTATTATTTTATAGCCTACTCGTATTTACAACAGCTTTAAATGTCTTCTAGGAGCAAATATTCAAAAAGTCTTAATTTCTCCTTCTTCTTCGTCTCGAATTTTGATCTATCTACCAAACTTGAATCATCTCGAACTCACAATTAAAGACGGTCTACTTAACATGAGGATAAAGAAAATCAACTTTAATTTCTTGTACCAACTAGGCACGGAAATCAAGGGATTATGAACTATTAAGATATGGTTCATGGCTAACCTCAAAATAATCTCTATGATTTGAGGATCAAAGATCTATCCTTAGATTGCGTATTGGATCTCGGTAGCTAGATGGATCAAGCTTCTAAACTTAGAAAATTTCATGGCTCTTTCCCCTCTCTCTATTCTGCCTTCACTGGATAAATATGAAATAACATCCACTGCCTAAAGTTTATTTTAAACCACTGAGTTCTGTTTCAATAATGTCGTTTGAACAACATTATGTACCGTTTGAACGACATTGCCATTTGAATTACAGAAGAGAACCATTCGAACGGTAAGTTGATTGCCAAACCCAATTTCTAGTCTTCACCTTTCAACTTTAAACTTCATTCTACTCATACCAATCACTAGAAATACATATATTCAAGTTATTATAAAGTACTTCCTTATATGTGCTATATATCGTAAGGTCACGATGTCTAGTTTTAACTCAATAAAAATACTAAAACTTCAAACTTATGCTACATTCTATACTAATATAACACATCTTCTTACTTCAATACTTTAACAATCATGCTACAACTTCATATTTCATTCTACAATATGTTGTATAATTTTACAATGATGTAATAATAATATATACATTTTGATAATATTATTATTAATGCAAAAAATTTGCTCAAAATTTCCGAGACATTACATCCTCTCCCACTTAGGAAATTTCATCCCCGAAATTCGCTTGCACTACCACAAAATAAATATCATACCGGAATTCTCAAAGAGCTTCAGAAACTTATCCTGTATCTTATCTTCGCGTTCCCAAGTTAACTCTTCATTGGAACCACTTCGTCATGATACCTTTACTAAATGAATACTCTTCCTTCTTAACATTTGCTTATTTGAATCAAGAATACAAAAAGGCTTTACTATATTGGACGCGTTTTCTTTGACATGTAAATCATCAAAATTCACCACATGTGAAAGATCCCGTATATACTTCCTTAACATAGAAACGTGAAAGATGGGATGAATAATCGATAATTGAGGCGGTAATGCAAGCATATAAGTCATTTCTCCAACAGCTTCGAGAATCAAGAAAGGACCAATATAGCTCGGCGATAACTCCCCTTTCTTCCCAAATCCCAAAATCCCCTTATTCGGAAATACTTTCAAGAATACATGTTCTCCTACTTCGAATGATAATGGACATCGTCAAATGACTTCGTGTTGTTTCCAACCTTTGTTTAATCATCTGGATATTCCGAGTCATTTATTGTACCATTTTAGGTCCCCTACTTCGGCCAAACAAATCGGAGAATGACATGGACGTCTATATAAAACTTTGGATGGACCCATCTTCATGATCAAATGATAGCTATTATTATATGCGAACTCTATCAAGCTCACATGTTCTTCCCATCTACCTTTAAAATATAGAACACATGCCTGAAGCATGTCTTCAAGCATCTATATCTTCTGTTCAGACTACCAATCGGTCTACAAATGAAACACTGTACTCATCGAAAGGTTAGTCTCCAAGGCCTTCTGGAGACTTGACCAAAATTGTGAAACAAATAGAGGATCTCGATCTTACACGATCAATATTGGAGCCCCATGAAAGCAAATAAACTCATTAATGTACATCTTACAAAACTTCCCAACTGAGTCAGTAGTTCACATTGGTATAAAATGAATAGACTTCGTCAAATGGTCTACAATCACCCAAATTTTATCGCAACCATGTGTCAACTTCGGTAATCCCACAACAAAATCCATCATAATACGTTCCTACTTCCACTTTGGAATGGGCAATAGTTGCAATAACCCACCGGGACACTTATGTTCAACCTTTACTTGCTGACACGTTAAACATCTCAAAAAAGCTTTGCTACATCCTTCTTATTACTGGGCCACCAAAAATGACGAGACATATTATGATACATCTTTGTGCCATCCGGATAAAATACTTAACGAGAATAATGAGAATCCCGAAGAACCTCATCTCAAATCAAATTTGGAACTAAAAGACTATTTTGGAAACCAATCCGCCATCATCAGAAATTGACCATCTATCAAGACCATGTTCGGAAAGAACACGAATACTATATGCTTCAGATTTTTCATTAATGCATTGCACTTCTACAATGCGAGTGATCAAGGTTGGTTAGACCTCAATCGTAAACAATGTTACACTTCGACTCTCCACTTCTACCACTTCTGAACCGAACTCATTTAATACACTTAACATCTCCCATTCATTCATAGCAAAAAAAGTAAGAGTACACCGAGTCTTACGGCTCAATGCATCCGCTACCAAATTAGCCTTTCCCGGACGATACTCTAGATCAAAGTCGTATTGATCTAAGTATTCCATCTGCCTTCTTTGATACATATTCAAATCACGTTGGGTAGAGACATACTTTAAAGATTTATGGTCGGAGAAAACTTCGAATCTCTCACCATAAAGATAGTGTCGCCAATATTTCAATGAGAATACCATCGCGCCAAGTTCAAGATCATGTGTCGGATAGTTGTTCTCATGAACTTTCAACTTCCTTGACACATAAGCCACAACCTTCCCAAGTTGCTTCAACACGCAACCCATACCTTCATTCGATGCGTCGCAATATATACCATATACCCAAAATCTTGCTCCGCAATAACTAATATTGGAGCCAAATTCAACAAATCCTTCAACCTCAGAAAAGACTCCTCAGACTTCGAGTCCCACTCAAAATTTACCCCTTTATGATTCAATCGAGTCTTCGGAGCCGCCAATGGAGAAAAATCCTAAATGAATCGAAAGTGGTACCCATAAGACCCAAGAAACTCCGAATCTCAAACACAGACTTCAATCTCTCCCAATTAGTAACAGCTTTTATCTTCAAAGGATCAACTGTAACATCCCTCTTGGAAACAACATGACTGAGAAAATGAACTTCCTTCAATTAAAATTCACATTTTGTTTGAATTTATATATGAATTTATAAGTAAACACCTCATTTACAATACAATCAAGCTACATGCTTGAATAAAATAATAAAATATACATCTCCCGAATCTATATAGAATATATTACACTTTTACTCTAGCCCGAATAATCTCAAGGGTTATAACAAAGTGTAATACAAAATGCTATCAATTCTACATCTTCAAGCTTCAAAATAAAAGTACAACTTAACTTTAAATACAATGCTTCTAAGGCCAAAATAAAATAACATGAGGTTGACCAAATAAAAAATATCTACTACAACTTCATCTTAACAAATATGTACAAGCATCATAGGTCATCTCAATAATGCCTCTCGCTGGCCTCCGCACCTACAATAATATTAAAATACAAAATGGAAAAAAAAAGAAAAAGAAAATGCACAAGGTAGTCTACTAAATAATACGACACATGTGATGCTATGCGATGCCATAAAGTGTAAATATGCCACATGTAAGTATGAATGAAATGCAACTTTAATGCAATGCAACACAACTTTGATTTCAACTTTTAGATTTCAACTTTTAAAAATTTGGGACTAGTGTCTAAATTTCTTTTTCTTCTAAAACTAGGTTCCTTCGTAAACCCTCTATAAATCATTCCATTCGTGGAACGTTTATAGATAAATCCCTGATCAGGTTTCCCAATTTTTATGGGGGGCACCGAACCCTCAATTTGCTTTCTTATAAAAACTTCGTGAATGCGACACTTCTTCCGGAAAAAAATGAAAAATGACTCAATACTATCCATGAATAATATGCAAATTTCCTTCAAAAATAAATCATGTTCCAAAACTTCAAATTTAACTTCAATTTTATAAAATTTCTTAAAAATTCATGAACTACGTGAAGTTTCGTTCTTCAATAGTAAGGTTGAGTATCTCTCCTTTGTATATATTTCAATTTTCTTATTTTCACTTCTTTGAAAACTTCATTTTCAAACTTCAATTTATCAATAAAAATCAATTTCAAATTCTCTTATGTCAAGAATGCTACTTTGCTTCAAAATATATATAATGCTACTTTAATGAATTAATGATAACATATATGATTAAGTAATTAATTCAACTTCAAATTTTGCTTCAATTCTTCATATAACTAACTTCAAACAACTAATTCATAAACAAATACTTCATTCTTCATAGAACACCTTCAAATAACTACATTTCGTCTCCAATTTACTTCAAATTATCAAATCCTAACTTTATAAAATTTACACATAAGGTATACATATAAATTTACGCGTATATTACAATTTTGAAGCATAATCGTACCTATAACCGCTTTAAATTATTTCTAGGAGCAAATCTTCAAAAGGTCCCAATTTTTCCTTCTTCTTCGTCTCAAGTTTTGATCATCTACCAAACTCGAATCATTTTGAACCTATAATTAAAGAGGGTCTACTTAGCACGAGGATAAAGAAAATCAACTTAATTTCTTGTGCTAATTAGGCATGAAAATCAAGAGATTATGAACTATCAAGATAGGGTTCGTGGCTTACCTCAAAATAATCTCAATGATTTGAGGAACAAAAATCTATCCTTGGATTACGGATTGGATCCCGGGAACTAGATGGATCAAACTTCTAAACTTAGAAAATTTCGTGCCTCTTCCCCCTTCTTCTGCCTTCACTGGGTAAATATGAAATAACATTCACTGCCTAAATTCTATTTTAAGCAACTGAGTTCTGTCCCAAAAATGCCATTTGAATGACATTATGTACCGTTCGAATGACACTATCGTTTGAATGGCACTGTCGTTCGAACGACATAAGAGAACCGTTCAAACAGCAGCTGCTGAATGCCAAACCCAATTTTCAGTCTTTATCCTTCAACTTCAAACTTCATTTGATTCATACCAATTACTCGAAATACATATACTAAGGTTATTATAAAGCACTTTCATTATACGTGCTATCTATCGTAAGGTCACGACGTCTCGTTTTAACTCGATAACAATATTAAAATTTCAAACTAATGCTACATTCTATACTAATGTAACACCTCTTCTTATTTCAATATTTTAACAATCATAATATAATTTCATACCTCCTTCTATAACACTTTGTATACTTCTATAACGATGCAATAATAATATTATATACTTCGATAATATTATTAGTAATACGAAAAATTTACTTGGAGTTTCCGGAACGTTACAAGTTTGGTGCTGAATTAATTTCCATAAATTTTAACATTAAATGAGCTTGTATTTCATGTTCTTATTTAAGAAGTGTAATTTTGGCAAATATTAATTATAAGGTACTCATGGAGTCATGGTGGCTGCAAAGTATGCCACCTTCATCCTTAGGTATATTTCATCTGTTTGTGTTGGCTGTATTTTTAGTTCTCATTTCTATCATTTTTTTAATAATAATAATTTAATAAAAGGTTGTTTTACTAATCTTCTGAATAGATTTTTTATTTAAAAATGTGTGACTAAAACACGGGACCATGAATGAGTCATAAATGATATCATATGTACTAGAAGTTAGGTATTTTATTAATGCCTTTGCTTGAATTTTTCTTCTTTTTATTATATATACATTTCCTTTTTTCGCATGGGGATAACATTTCCAAACACAAGACGTACGAAATTGAATAATTTCTTAAGACCATTCTTTATTTTGTTTTTATTTTGTTTTTTGGTCAATGGTTTTGCCCGATAAGAACTTGAGCTAACTTCCACGGAAGCTTCATTTAACACGGAAAATTTTTGATTTTTCAATAATTTTTAAATCTGTAACAAAATTAATTAAACATCCAAATGGCCATATCATAATTTATGGAATGTTAAATCCTAAGATCAAATAGAGGAATTAAGTTTCTATAACTTTTTGAAGAATTTGAGCAATGAAATAAAATGTCCTTAGGTTATAGAATTTATAGAAAATAATAGTTCTACTTGTAAAATTTACATGATTATCTCATCTACGGATGTGAAATGAAAAATATTTAAAAGTATTTGGTTTCTAGATATATTATATTAATAACTCAATTAAGATTAATCTTGCCATATGAGCTGGTAAATGAATAGGTAGAAATTTCGGATGAAATTAACCTAACCCTATGATCGGTACTTACATAAACTCAATTTGATTTGAGAAAGTTTTCCACTATGGATACTCGCTTCCCATAAATTTTCTTATCCTTAAAAAATTTGTACAAAGTAAAATCTAAATTATTTTCAAAATTATTTTTTCATGATGTAATATTATTATTTACAATAATAGGACTAAAGTATTTCACGTCTTAATATATTACTCTCTATGTAGTTACATATATATTTTTAATATAACTAACAAATTTTCATATAATATCTATTCGACTGTATAAAATTTTGTTGCTTCCCATTTTTTTCTTATAATTTTAAGGATACGTTTCGCGTTTTCCGGTTTTGATACCCTATGATCTGTTTCACAATTTTTAAAACCGGCCATTAAAACTTATAATCTCCATTGAACACAAAAGATTCCAATGATCTGGTTAATTAAGTCTTTTTAATTGAGATTTCCTCAGTATGAAAAGAAAAAATAACTCTTGTAATTAATTAAGTAGATAATATTTCATAGCACAGCGAAGTCAATAGATATTCGTGAGCTTATTTTGACCTGCTATTTTATGGTTAGCTATGACTTTGGGAATGTGTCACTGATGACGAAAGTCGTTAATATACAATAGCTAGGTGTATATATATATACTTTTCAATTATTGTATTGTATATACTATATACCTAATTTCCATTTCTTCCATTAACTATTTTAATTAAGACCATCCACCGGAAATAGTTATACAGCTTTCAGAAATTCTGGTGAAAATTGTAATAGTTAAATTATGAGTAAATTTCACAGTTTACATTTCTTCCATTACAAAATCAATTTACCAAAATAATTAAAAAATATACATTTCAATATTATATGATTTATTGTTATTCTAATATTTTTAAGAAAAGTGTCGAGGACTGGGGTTGTTCTCTTTTTCCAATATTAATTGATATTTGTAACAGAGATGTGTTTTCAAAAGGTCTGACTTAAACAATAAATAAAAATGACTGGTAGGGATGCTCTTATACTACGGTTTCGTTAATGCAATATTACTTCTTGCGTACAAGTAAATTCTTTTTCCAATTTAAGTTATATCTGGGAAATGGAGTCCAACTTTTGCTGCTATATTAATTTTTGAACCATTGAAGAACACTTATTCGTTCTATTTTAATAGTTTCATTTTTTTTTCATGATTATTAAAAAATATTAATTAACATTACTAAAATTCAAAATATTTTTACTCTCTTTCTAATAGTATATCCTTATTAATACTATCTATTTGTACAACTCATGATAAAAATAATAATTAAATAAAAATAATAAATAAGAACATTTTAGTTAAGTAATTTTTCAATTACTTTCCTAAAATAATAAATGGAACGGACTTAAAAAGAAAATACAAATTATTAAAATGAGACAGAAAGTAAAAGTTAATTAATTAAATTGTCCCACGCACCCTGAATATATATATATATATATATATATATAACATTGATTTTAGATTCATTGCCACTAAATGGTCATTGAAGCTAGAACTTTCTAGAAACCATGACTATTATAGGACAAGAAAAGGGAGCCAATAATTAAATCGTTAAGTACAAATTAATGCATAGATGTAATTAGAATCCATCCACTAACTAATAAAACCTACTACTATATTAGCAAAGATAGAATTTATTGGTGCTTCGAGAAACTAAAGTCTAAATTTTCCTTCTCTTGATTTTGTCAAAAAATAAAAAATAAAAAAAAAGCTGATAGTAATTTTGTTAAGTCCAAATATTTGTTTGGATATCCTCAAATCCAAATTGACAATGTCAACGTACTCAACATTGGGGGGAAACATAAATACTATTATTATCATCTAAAAACAATAAAGATATAATCTTAACAAACATTATCAGCTTTATTTTGTTTTGTGCATCAAAGTTGTACATAATTTAATTTTTAAACTTAACACGAATCCTCAATCCATTGTATCAAACCTCTATGAATTAATTTCAGGACAGATAATACCAAGAGATTCTACCCATATATACATAATTCTGTAATTAATTATATATTTATATATATAATATTATTAGATGGATAATTAATGCATGTGGCGAAGAAGTCATTTTCAAAAAAACTTTCCCCTCATTGACCAGTCATCCCACGTTGCACACCCTTTCTTACAAGTTAGAGCATCCACATCCTTATTTTTTATTTTATTTTAAAATTTTATCTTTCAAATATTTATTTCTTTTTATTTAAAATAAAAAAAAGTTAAATCAAAATTTTTAAAAAGTTATTTATATTTATCGAAAATATTAATATATAAAAATAATAGATTGTTAAAAAATATTTTTTAATGATTGGAGTATTTATTTTCTTTTGGTGTAAAATTTTTATTATTTAGTAGAGAAATTATGAATTGTAACTTTCTAAATAAACAAATTTAAATTTTTATGAATTTAAAAAAAAATAAAAATACTGATATAAAATTTCTCTCTCAATTTCTTATTTTAGAAATTGAAGGGAGAGAAATGGCCTCTAGAAAGACTCGGATTGATGCTCTGATTTACCATAATACTATTTTAATAAACAATAACCTAATTTCTTTTAATTACCAACTCCCATCTCTTGTCTTCTCTCTCTACATATATGCCAGTTGGTTATTTCATTTTGGGTTAATTACTTCACCAATTCCATATTTTTTATTATTTCTCTCTAGCTCCAATTACAATTTGTAATTGCTTTAATATTGAAAATTTGATATCAATTAATAATACTCTAGCCTATGAAGGAAACAATCATCCTAAGTAGCATTAATTTAATATCAAGTGACCAATCTATAGTTCTTGAGGGATAAATGAGTCTTTTTAGGATAATTCAAACTAATAGAGCCTCCTACTTTTAGCATTTTTTGTGATTTATTTAAGAATAAGCTAAGAAAAATATATTTAATGATTTATTTTGACATAAATAATAAACTAACCTTTTTAATACCACCTTATGTGCTATCAATATCATCCCCTACTTGAACTAATATCGGGAAAATTTAATAAGCAGACCAAACACAAGTATAAATGCCCGAATATCATTGGTAGAAACTACTATTATTTTTTAATTTATTAAATATAATAAGTTACTAAATTTATAATTATTTATGTTGTCGTTGTTAGCAAATTAGCATGTTAAAGTTTCAATATTAGAAAGAAAAAATGAAACTTTGCAAAATTTGCTTTTGTTAAAGTCTTTTACTCCAACCATTGGCAAAAAATAATTTTACCTGTCTAAAATATATTTTCTTTTCAATTTTGTGATGTGCAATGATTACAATTTTAAATTTATTACCAAAATTGTCCAATTGTAATTCATAAGAATATGAGTAAGATAAAATCATTATAGATGACTTTGGTAATTCACAATCAATTCAAATTTTAGTAAAGTTACTTTTATACCCTCCAAAATTAATGTGAATGGAGGAATATCAAAACTATTAGATCTAAAAACAAATAAAATATACCCAAATTAATCCCATTTTCACCCAATAAAATATTAAAAAATAATCAGATCTAGTTTTCTGCAAGCTGTTCTCGGCTTCTCAGAAGTTTAGAACGAAACAGAAATTAGGAGAGAGATACGGAGAGAGAGAGAGAG
>MKEJ01046279.1:0-25601 GCA_001753735.1 Embelia ribes | reverse complement strand
TATATTTATTTATATATCTCTCTCTCTCTCTCTCTTTTTCTCCCTTTAATTCTCAATTCAATTAAAGCGCACACGAAAGCAGATTACTAATCAATTTAGTGACGAATCTGAATGCCTTGTTTTTGCGATTAGTGTTATCACTAGTCGTCGTCTTCTTCTTCTTCTTCTTCTTCTTCTTCATACTCATCCTCATAAATTAGATTGATTTGCTTTGATTAGATTGTGGTGTTGAGGAGTACATATATACATATACACACATAGATAGATAGTTAAATCGCAGGCAGGGGCAGCAGTTTAGGGTGTGAATGATGGCCGGGGTGTCCACGTGGCTAGCGGCTGATTGCATATACAAATGCAGACCCACAGCGGCGCTGTTGCCAACGCCAATGGGTGGTGTTGGATCTATTATTAATATTAATATGAATCATAATAATAATAATAATAATAATAATAATCATAATAATATAAACAGCTCAGCTGCCGGAGTCGATTTACTATTCAGATCCAAGTGCGCTCCTCCTTGCACCACCCGGCGGAGGACCATTTCTTCTGCTGCTGCTTCTTCGGGTAATTATTTCTTCCCACTAAAACCCTACTTCATGGATTACCATTATTACTGTTATTGTTCTTGATGCTTTGTCAACACTCCATTATAAAAACAAACCACTTTGCTTTTGACAAATGATGATACAACTCTCACCCGCCAGAACATTTGTGCGGGTGTAAATGTCCAAACACCAATCAAAAACCTTCTTCATTAATTGAAATGATCATTGTTGCTACCGTGGATCTTCTGTTGTACTGCCATTAAAAAAATCATCTTGCTCGAAAGAGAGGGTGGGCTCCCTGATTCGGTTTTCGTTCAAAAATTGTCTTGTATTTTCTCTGGGATTCTTTTGACATCAAAACAAACGGAGCCTGAGACTAATTTTACTCATAAATTTTTTTTTTGTTTATTCCAGAAATATTGCTGATATGGTATTACGAATAGTTGATGTATACAACCAGCATTCTTGTCTGCTTACTGTTGTTGCATTTCACTATCACGCTTTCTTCATGCTCTTCCCCCCCCAACCCACACACACACACACACACACACACACAAAATTCCCATCTGCTGGATTTACTTTTCTGCCCCTCATACACTGCCCAACTCTCCTTTGCCTATATGACATCTACTTCATGTTGTGGATGATAGGTTTCTAGCAAACCTTAGAATGCAACCAATTATCCGCCCCGATTAATAACGCGGAAGACATGCGAGTGCATAGCCAAAATGGAACAAGCAACCACATAAAGTTCATGAAGAATAAAGAACACAACGGTGTAACTAGGTTCACCCAAATTGGGCTACGCCCTCTAATTTTTTCACTACAAGAATTGTTACATGATTTTAATGACATAAACTCCACTTGATTCACCAAGTATCCCCCGATTATCCGAAGGTGTGGAACCACCTAGCATCTAAGGAGTTTTACCCAAGTGAATTTCCCAGCCAAGAATGCCTTTTAGACTCTCCATCTCACTTGGATTTGCAAACCAATCGTGGAACAAGAATGTCCCCCTAGTAGCCCCAGTAGATACCTGTTTCTCCATGATCCGGAAATATAAGACCTCACACCTCTCTCTGATGACAAACCCTTTCATCCCTTAAGAAAAGCCTCCATGGGAAGGCCCTAGCAGCTCTACTCATAACCTATCTTTGTGAGACTGTCATACCTATTAAACAAGCCTTCATTTTTCCATGTAGGCCAAAAGGAGGCCCTAATTCAAATAAGAAACAGTTTCTATTATTTCCGACTCAAAACAAGTCAAAACTGTAACGGCCACACAACAAAAGCCGAGATCGATCAATTGGAAGCCTCGCTGATCAACCGGTCAAGGTCCAGTGGTCATCCTATTGTTCACAGATCGATCACTCCTCTTCTTCCTGCCTTTTTCTCCTTTGTTTGATCCCCAATGCTTCAAATGTGTTCCTGGGACTTCATTTGTCGATTCCTCAAGCTCTGTTTGCACTCGTATTTGAGCCAATCTCCCAACCTTCATCACTCTTATGTAATGCATATGCATATCGGCATATAAATTGTTCTGGGAAACTTGTTTTCTCAAATGTTAGTCATTTGTTTATTATATGGTGTATTCCTATCCCTGCCTTTACAACTAGGATTTACATATACTGAGAAAAATAGAAATAATAGAGAAAACTGTAATTGTCAAATAACTATCGTCCATCCTCTTGAACATAGTGAAGTTGCAAGATTAGTTCATATTCTCGTGGCTTCCCTTTCCTAAAAACAACATTCTAGTTTGAAAAGCACCCTGTAATGTGTTTTTTCGGCTGGTGGCTGAGTGGGTGCACCTTCTTCACATCACATTGGTTTAATAATTCTTGGGTATATTGCTATCAGTTTGATACCTGCTTGACTCCATTGCATGGGCCACTCTCAGATTACTAGTTACCATATACTTTAATCACGTAAATATATAATGATGCGCACTTAAATATCATCTTTGCATTGGTAATTGAACTTTCAGGGGAGGCAATGGCAGTAGCTGTGGAACCCGCAAAGGAAGTAATGTCAAAGAAAAGGCTTCCTGCTAAGCAGAGGAGAGTAGTTGTCACGGGGATGGGTGTTGCCACGCCTGTTGGTCATGAGCCTGATGTCTTCTACAACAATCTGCTCGAAGGTGTCAGTGGCATCAGTGAGATTGAGTCTTTTGACTGTGCCAGCTACCCAACTGTATGTGTTTCTCAAAATTACTTAATTCATCCCAAAAGTGGTTTTTATTACAGTTCTTAATTATGAACAATTCCTGATTTTAGAGAATTGCCGGAGAGATCAAGTCTTTCTCGACAGATGGGTGGGTTGCACCTAAACTCTCCAAAAGGATGGACAAGTTTATGCTTTACATGCTGACAGCTGGCAAAAAAGCACTGGCAGATGGTGGCATTACAGATGAAGTGATGGATGAATTGAATAAAGCTAAGTGTGGTGTTTTGATAGGCTCAGCCATGGGCGGCATGAAGGTAATGATTGGCTTCTCTACCTACAGTGGAAGCAGCTAGGTTGAAGAGGAGAGTTGCTACTAACTGGCTTTTAAGTTGCATAGTTTTTGTACTATGTTCATGCACCAAGGCCATCTAATTCTAAAGAGACGTGATTAAGAGAAGTTTCCTTTTCTGAATAATTACCTTATGGAGAAAAAGTGACGGGGGCCAGGTGTGTTTAAGTTGTTGGCTTGGTTTCTTATTGATCTATGAATTGGGCAGGTATTTAATGATGCTATAGAAGCTTTAAGAATCTCATACAAGAAGATGAACCCATTTTGTGTGCCTTTTGCAACTACAAACATGGGTTCTGCCATGCTTGCAATGGACCTGGTCAGCATTATATTATTATTGCTGCTAGCTTAATGTCAAGTAGACTGTTTCTTTTATTCTGGAAAGTTCTCATAGTTCCTCCTTTTTAACATCAAACCACAGGGTTGGATGGGTCCAAATTATTCGATCTCAACTGCATGTGCGACAAGCAATTTTTGCATTTTGAATGCAGCAAACCATATTATTAGAGGGGAAGCAGTAAGTGACAAATTTCTTTTTTATCTTTCTAGGCATTGAAGTGTTGCAAAATTGTGTTGATTTGTATAGATGTGGGTCTAGTTTCTGACATTTTTCACGAGCATGCAGGACATGATGTTGTGTGGTGGCTCAGATGCTGCAATCATACCCATCGGTATCTTATCGTCCTTTCTAAATATTCATTGTTATATTTGCATGGGGATTCTGATCTTCAACTTCAATCACAACTTATGGCTGCAGGATTGGGAGGTTTTGTGGCTTGCAGAGCACTGTCTCAGAGAAATGGTGATCCAGCTAAAGCTTCACGCCCATGGGATATGGTAATCCCCAATCTATCTTTTGTTTGTTTGTTTGTCTCTGGTTTTTGTATTTAGTTTAGTTACAACATTCATCTTGATGAGGAGAAACAAAGCTAATACTTTGCTACACCGGCTATTTACTCCTTCCCTTTTGTTTAGGTCATTTCTTTTTTAAATTCTGCTGGACAAGTTTGTGTCTTAGTTTCATAAGAAAGTAGACATAGTACAAGTGCTTATACAAAATAGTCCATGAAATAATTAAACAATCAAGTAGCAAGTAAGATGTATATTTAAGATTTGGGTAATGATATTTTGAGTTGTATTAACTTTGAACTTGTTTAGCATGAATAGATTCCGCCTAGAAGGCCATGAAGCATACATTCTTCACTCTATCACTTCTGGGGTGTATTATATTATTAATATCAATGAAGCCTTTTATGGTCATAGGAAACACCTCTTAGGTTTTTGAAATTGATGTTGGATTTTCTGCTATATTAGTAAGTGTATTTTGTTCCCTTAGAGCATTCCCAGCAGAGTAGCTAAATAGGGTACTGCATGTATTTAGCTACTCATTTGGATACCATGCTCAAATCACACCCCAACAGCGTAGCTATAGCTAAAATATGGTAGCTAAATGTAAAGAATACAAGGGATGGGTCAATATACTTAGTTACTCAAAGCTAATACTATAGCGGAGTAGCCAAAATATTTCATAATATTTTCTGTACGGAGCAAGACAAAACCACAAACATTTTCCTCTCTCTCTTTCATTTCCATGTACTCTTTCTCTCCTTTAAAGTGAGCTTCTATTGCTACTCCAAGCCCAGCCATCTCGTGGTTGCTCTGGCAACAATAATCTTGCCCAAGGATTGGCGATCATTCATATATGTTATTTCAATAAGATTTGAAGATTTAATTACATGGATGTGAGGTAACTCAAAATTTCCAATTTCTAAGGTTTATAATCAAAGTCAAATTTCTTTCGAATATATACAAACATGATACTAATAATTAAATTTTAATCCTTGAGTTGAGCATGATTTGTCTACTCATAATTGTGGATTTACCGGAAAAATCATCTTGCATGTATGCACATGTATATATATGGTATGAGTTTGCATGTCTTGTATATATACGGGAAAATTACTTAAATTGATTTTTGATTAAATTTGATTATTTTATTATTTAGCTACTGAAAAATAGCTACTCTGATGTGTGATTTCACTATTTACTGAGTATTCCAGTGCTGAGAATATAGAGACCCAAATTTGGTGACACTGCTGGGAATGCTCTTAGTGGGCTTTTAGTTATGGTGGGGTTTAGAACTTGGGTTTAGGTAGAAGCGTATTTAAGTGCTCGGATTGGGTTTATACTTTAATGCTATGTTCCTAGTTTGTATCCTTGTTTTTTTTGGAAAGTATTTATTTATCATGTTAATTATTGGATTTTAATGTTTAAGGGGAAAATTTGGGGTTTGGTTTGAGGCAAGGAGAAAAATCTGAATTCACAGGAAAGGTGATAATATTCTGATTTTCGAAAAAAGTTGAAACTACAATAAGACAATAATTGTAGAGTAAAATGACATTGAGAGGTGAACGCAATTCAGCCCTGGAGTCTACTCCACAAGTTGTGATGACATTATTACAATGCTACATTTATAAAGAATAATCTTAGTTCAGTACCAAGTAGGAACCAAGTCTAGAAGATGATTATGTGGTTATTTGGGGATTTAACCTTTTCCCTTGTAAACAAAAACTAATCATAATCCTGAAGGCCTGGATCAGAGTGGAATGATCTTACGAATTGATTCACAACTAATTATTTTCCAATCTGAAATGCATTGAAAATTGGTTTACACATTTGCATTCTAAAAAGTGGGGTTGGTTTCACATTCCATTTGATTTGTGTTCCGATCCCCACATAGTGTAATAGCTTCAACAAGTGAGTTCTCTTTGCATTTTTAAAAACAGTTTACAAAGGTCATATTCAAATTGAGTTAAGATTTGAGCTCACGTATCTTGATGGTATCTATACTTGACCACACATTTTCTTAAATTGTTTAACAGAATCGTGATGGATTTGTCATGGGAGAAGGAGCTGGAGTTCTTCTTTTGGAAGAGTTAGAGCATGCAAAGGTATAGCACTGTCACGTAATCTTACAACACGTGTTTTAATTTAATCTTATATTATCCCATTTATTTGCAGAGAAGAGGTGCAACTATCTATGCTGAATTTCTGGGCGGGAGCTTCACTTGTGATGCATACCACATGACAGAACCCCACCCCGATGGTAACTTACCAAAATTTTATTTTAGCGGTCTCATGTTTATCTAGTTGCATTGGATATTAAAGACAATATTTTGACATGTCAAGCTAGTTACATAATTTTTATCTCATTTTGAAGTCTCTGTATTTTGTTCTGTCCCTCTTTTCTATTTCTCACTTATTCATCAGTTACGGGAAGAGGGGTGGCTGACTCAGCTAGTATCATTAATTGTAATACGTGGTTTAATCATTTCGATCCTGTGAACTGAGCTTAGTGTAGCATCACAGTGCACATTGTGATGAGATCAGCATGTGCATGTAAAATTGTAGGATGTTTTATGAAACCAGGAGTTCTATGTATATAAATATAGTTAAGTTTAGGGAAATTGGAGAAAATTATTGGTATTTTGTTCTGAGGCGAAATTTCTGGTGTAAAAATATGCTTTTTGGATCGCAAGCTGCCAAACATGGCCTTCGTTTATAAGATGCTGAAGATCTAGTATTATGACATTTGGCTTCTGTTGGTCTAGGGTTCAAAAATGATTGTGCAGTGTGACCTTCCTAATGGTGTCTTTAGCTTAAAGATATTGAACATTGTTAAAACGGTAATGAACGTGGTTGGATGGACTTTTATCGAGCCTTTGTTGCTAATGGATACTAAGGCATTAAACCAAGGTGAAGCTTTGTATTGGTCTTTTTTTGTGGTTGATTATTTTAACAGTTGAGAGATCATGCTTATTTGATGTACATATCAATTAGTGTATGGGCCCTATTCTAGTCTTGTTGGAAACATGTGCAACAATAGGCAGGCATTGATAGAAGTGTAGTTTTGTCCTGGTAGTTCAATGATTGAAAGGTGAGTGCAGGCTGTTCTTCTTTGTTTTGTTGATGGCATTTTCTGTATGTTTAGGAGGATAGAGTGCTTTTGACAAAAAATAAGGCCTTTCTCGTATGCCATTTACACTCAACGTTGTCAATTACGTGTATTCGATTGATATTTGTATTTTATAGTTTTGTTTATCGTCTCATCTCATGTGTCCTACATTTTTTGAGCGTATATATTGTATTATAAAAAACACAAATATCCCTTTGAGTAACATAATATATATATATATATATATATATATATAAAACATAAAAATGCAATTAGACATAATATATATAGATATACACGTGTCTGTATATAGAGGGTTTTTTATAATCAAAATTTTTATTTAATTATTAAACAATAGAGACAAATAAGTATTTGCATTTTGTACAGATGAAAAGACCCAAAATCCAGGCACTTCATATCAAGAGGCCTCGTTTGCCTTATGTGACTGTTTTCAACATTTCGCCTCTAGTCTCTCTTTCAGCCCCAAATTTGATCAGCCTTGTAAATAATTGAGCCCCACATCAGAAAGATGTTAGTTTGTTCTTTATTCTATTGAATTCAATTAGCCCGAAATCCAACCAATTGATGGATTCCTATCTTCCTCGTAATCAATGGATTCTTCTTGATCTATCAATTCCTCTCTTCCTTTCAATTGATTGAATACTTTGCTTTGAGGTTTTTTTCCCCTTTGAGTCAGTGATTTGGAGCATAATTAGAATGGTTAATTTCTAGTTTAATTTAACTTTTACTTGTACAACTTAGTCTATATATATCGGAGACACATTGGATATACGATTTATCTCGTATCCTACGAGACAGACATGTGTCGACTGATACCTGATCAAAATCAAGACAGAGTTACAATATGCACAGAAACCTTCCGAGATGAGATGTATTGTGCGAGATGTCTTGCGTCTCGTAAGGTTGACAACTATACTTACACCAATTCTGGTCCATCTGTCAACAATTTTTCGAGTTGAATTCGTCGATAACTTTTGGCACCCTTGTTAGTGGTAGTCTAATTTTGGGCCTTCTGCATTGATTTTCGTGTATCCAATTTTCGAGCGTGCACAGATTATTCATGTTCCATCTGTCGGCTTTGGATGAGGAAGAAATAACAGATTTTGAGTGGAAAGGTTGATAGAAGTTGAGAGAATTTGTACCAAACATGACTTTCTGATGAAAACAGGGACTGGCGTCGCTTTGTGTATTGAGAAGGCTTTATCCCAGTCTGGGGTGGCCAGAGAAGATGTTAATTACATAAATGCCCACGCTACATCTACACCAGCAGGAGACCTGAAGGAGTACCAAGCCCTTAGTCGTTGTTTTTCACAAAATCCTGAGGTACAAAGATTATACATAGTATAGAATGATTATTATTTCATCGTTTGCTGATGCGACTTAAATTATTCTACATCTTCAGTTAAGAGTGAACTCCACAAAGTCCATGATTGGTCACCTACTTGGTGCAGCGGGAGCTGTCGAAGCTGTTGCAACTATACAGGTAGTTCATTCCATCCATGTGTAATGTGCATACATTTGGGGCTATGACTAATAGATCCTTCTTTTTCCCTCTCATCTTGGCTTACTGCAGGTTACCTTTTATGATTTCAATACTAGTTATGATTAAATTACTCTAATTATTTTGCTTAGCTTTTTTAATTGGCATATATTGTGACTCTGGTTGAACTTAACCACAAACTCTTGGCCTGACGAATATTTTTTTAATAGATTGTAACTATGTGCATAAATTGTAGCTTGTAAAGCCACAGGCTGGCTTTAATTATATTGCCATTTGTTTGGATTACCAATCATATAATGGTTATGAATAAAACTATAATGAGCTGCATTCTGCATTTTCTTTCTCTGTTTTTGTTTGGGCTTTAAACACCACCAATATCAATTTTTGGAGATACTGAACATGAAGCAACTATGAAACTATGATAATTAGATGCCATGTAGACAATAAGCAATCTCCGTCATATTTATATTTATTTATTTATGTATATATATTTGATTTCAGAAGAAAAGTGAAGCCTTATGTGTGAAATAGCCCCTTTTATACAAGGATGACCCAGCTTAGGTTGCAACTTGCACGTGTTCCTCCCTTTGTTTTTTCTTTTGAAAAAAAACTAAATAAAGACATTGAGGGCATATTTTCACCTATTCACCCAAGAAGCCTTTAACTTGTTTAAGTATGACTAATCTGAGGAAGAATCCTACTCTGTTCCCCTTGCTTGGAGTTTCTCTTGTCCACCAGAAAATGATTCTCAATGTGAAGTCATTTACAATTATCTACGCTAGAGTGGAGCCCATGCCATGCACGGGGTGTGCGTAAAGTGTTTCATTTTTATATTATTAATTTTTATTTTTCATAAAGTTATGATTAATTTCTATTTCTTTTATGATATCTTATGTTTTTGTTTTTTTAAAATTATTTTACAACATGATAAGAACAAAAGTAATGTATATTAGAATAAGTTTAGATTTGGTAGAAATATTACTATATAATATTTTTAAAATAATATAATTTATTAGTATATAATATTTAAAAATCGTTATAGAATCTTAGAATGATTGTAATCATTTCATAACAAAATTACTAAATATCTTGAATTATAAAAATGTGTCAAGTAGTTTTATATAACACGTGTTAAAAGTCTAATGCGGAAACATTTTCTTGCAGAATTAGCTTTGATTTCTTGTTATGTTTGCTGGGTAAATTTTATTTTTTTATATGCCATCTTCTATTTTTTGCTTTTTTTCCAATTGTTTTATAACTTTCAACTAAAATTTATGTATATTAGATAAGTTTAGATTAGGTGGGAGTCTTACTATGATAATATTTCTAAAATATTATTAATTGATTAGTTGTTACTAAATATTCTTAATTGGTGAGACGTGTTAAAAAAACTAATAAACCACTTGTCGCTATAAGGGCAAAAGTAGCAAAAGGCACAACTTTTAGATTAATTAGAAGATATGGGTCCATAATGGAGTAACATTCTTGGGGAACAGATTTCAGCAGTTCTGACATGCAGTAATTCTGCGTGCAAGTTGCTGTCTCGGGACTCTTAAGTGTGACTTTGGTTGTTGAATCCAGCATTTCTGTTTTTTTAGTTACCTTAACTGTTGTCTGTATCTCCTTTCTCTAATTGTCTGAAAGTGATGCTCATGCTGTTTTGTTGACTATTTTGGCTTACTATTATAATGGGTAGTTCACAGAAGTTAATCATAGTTTGATTTCATTGTTCCTTCAATTTCTAACCGTTTTAATCATTTAACCTCATTGTTAACATTTTGATGTAATTTTATTCTTGAAAAATTGTTCTGCCATTTTTTTATGTAAACAGCGAGTGGTGAATTTTAGTTTGTACTGGTGAATTGTGATTTAAGGGCTTTAAGAACATTGCGAGCAGCCTTCTGTTCTAAGATAATATGTTTTAGTTGTTACCGAGAAAAATGACGAAATTAGTGGTACTAAGCTGGGAAGGCTTATGCCGTGATCATTTTGCTTGCTATTGATTCAAAGCCTATGCTAACAAAAAATCTTACAAAATGTCGATAACCACTGCATTAGAAACAGAGCTCTTATCTTGGTCCCTCCTGCTTTTTCATTAGCCATAGTATGTGCTAACATATCTTATTCTAAGATTGTTTTGTTTGCATACCAATGACACCTTTACTTCCTACATGATTAGGATAGATTATTGAGGTAAGCCCACACATGTTACTTCATGGTTCTTTTCATCTTTTTTCTTCGAGGGATCTGCACATTCCCGTAGTTGCTTTCCTTTTTCTGATCTTATTTTGTTGTACCTCTTGCATAGTATATTCAGCCTTTCATCATGTGCTTATAAATATGATCTCCTTGTCATTCTTAATTTAAGAAAAAATAACACCTACTAGGTATAAGGTTGATAAACAGGTAATGATGTTTCTGTCCTTTCTGGATTAATACTAATGTGTATTGTCTTCATTTAGGCAATACGAACGGGTTGGGTTCATCCAAACATCAATCTTGAGAACCCGGATGAAGGCGTGGTATGTTTTCTTTATTGCTCGATGTTCTCTCTTTTATTGTGCTTTATTGATGCTTATTGTAGCTTGTTTGTTTGCAAAATCGATCTTGAACTCATTGAAGTAACGTTTAGACTGAATCACCTTAGATTCATACTCGTTAATTGTCATCTCAAACAAAAGTATGTTGACGAAACCCTGAGAGTAGAGGGGCGACTGCTGTGGTCTTGACTCGGTCCTAGCTAGACAATGTTTCCCTTTATGAGTAATGTTCATTTGTAAATTTAACTGCAACTGAGTTATTCGTTATGAAACGCGCACGAGACTAGGTAGTTCCTGTGTGTTGCAGCTCAATGTCGAAAAACTTACAATTGAGTGGAATCAACTATACTTTGCAGTGTAATTTATTTTTATATGCTACGGCTGTGCATGGATCAGAGCACCATAGCGTTCTGATTATGCTGGTAGTATTCATCATCAGCAATTAAAAGAAGAAACTAGCGGATGCTTTTTCTATTTATATGCAGGACACAAAACTACTGGTTGGTCCAAAGAAGGAGAGATTGGACATTAAGGTGGCACTATCTAATTCCTTTGGATTTGGCGGCCACAATTCTTCCATCTTATTTGCTGCTTACAAGTGATTTCATGAGCTGCTATGACTTGGCTGGTTCAATTGATGATGTGCATGCTATTGCCGAGTTCCAGTTGTCATGGATTAACCTTGGATAAGGGATCCATTCACCTCTTAAAAAGGGTTTTGGATCTTTATTCTGGCCTCTTGTGTTTTGTCTTCTCTTTATGATGTGATGTTATTAGAGAGGGTTAATAATTGATTGGAGTCTCAGAAAAGGTGAGCCCCAAGGGAGAAAGAAAGGATACATGTATTTAAACGTGTATGTAGTTGAGTTTAAACCCTTTGACATTAGCTTATTTTGGGATCATTCAACAGTACTCAAACTTGTAATACTTGAGCTCATTTCATTATGCAGAGATCTTTTGCCAAAGTGTGCTGTCTTATTCTCTATGCTTGCCAATTGGGCAGTTTCTGTTCGGTTTCTCTGTGCTGTCGTGTTTGTCACTTTACTGCATGTTGATAACTGCTAGTAGTTTACAGTTTACGCCTTATCAGCACAAGGCAAGAAATCAAGACTGCAGACATGGGATAACAAGGCAAGAAATCAAGACTGCAGACATGGTATCCCATGCTTAACAAATGTAAACTAAAACTATTGCTGGTTATTGTTCAGCCCTTGAAACATCATAAATAGATATACTTGCTCAAGAAAATTGAATCTAGGATTACCAACTTATTAGTTCGAAACCAAAATCTTAGTACAGCACTCTTGCGGATGCCAAAATTGTTTTAACATAACATTAAATCTTCATCAACTAGGACTCAAACTCTCTTAAAAATCATCAAAAAATAACTATCAAGCACCTGGAGCAGATTTTGCCATGCGGATGAAACTTGTATTTGTATACACTCCCGAAACACCATAAATAATTGTACTTGAGCAAAAAAATAAAAATAAAAAATGAATATAGGATCTAATCCGTACCAGTCCCAAGCGCCTCGAACAGAGAAAAATGGGATTACATGATCAAAGTACGGAAAGGCCCTCGAGGAGACGCATCCAAGCAATCACCGAAAGATCTTACCACTATTTAATTCAGTGCTTGTTTTTCTTCTGGATTTTCTTTTTAGCGTGCTGGTTTTTCTTTCTAGCCTTCAAGGCCTTGTGGGCAAGAGCACTAGCAACACTTCCACCTTCCAGCCCTTTTGTCATCTTTATCACGCTTGACATTCCTTTTCTAGCAGCAGCCTTTTGCTCTGGTCTACGGCTTAACATTTTCCTATCAAGCGGCCAGTATGCATATGGCTCAAGCTTGCCTGATCTCTTCACATCCCCACTTGCCTTCTTGCTAGCATACTCATTCCCTGTGTAAGCCCACCCGCCACTCTCCTTCAAAGTCTTCTTCCTCTTTCGACCTCTCTGTGAGTTCATGGACAAGTTACTACCAGCTTCACTCTTTCCCCCGTCAGAATCAAGATCAAACGATTTCTCCCTTTCAAGATTTCTTTCTCCATCCTCGTGAATTATAAGCCTCCCCTCAGGATCTATTTCCGGCTCATCATCGAAATCTGACATGCGCCTCAAATGCTGTGATGATGATCGAAGGGCTGATCTCGTCCTTTGGCGGTCAAGCAAGTCGAGCGGCTCATCTTCAAGTTGGTCAAACGAGTCTTCTGGAAAGCTCTTGGACGCTTCACGCTTTCTCTTAGACCTTGGAAAACAAAATTAAATTTCTTAAAGTCATACAATATTTGGGAAGTTCACACCAAGAACCTCGGGAAAAGATAGACATTGTGCATGTATATAACTTTGCAGTAGTTTATCAAATAGTTTAAAATGAGGTAACCGAGAGTTACACTGTAAAGGAATTGTGCTTATTTTTAAAAAATACCAAATATTGGGATAGTCGATTCAATTTGGGATTCTGACAACTGTGCCAGATGCCTAAAGGTATGACTTCGCTTCGTTCTACTATAATTTATGTTTTCTGTGAACTCACCTGAAAGAAGATGATTTGGAGGTCACCAAAGCAGAAATCTTGCTCCTCCTACCGGAAAATGTCTTTTCATCCATGTATTCTGCCTCACTACCAGTTTCTTCATCACCAAATTCAGAAAATATTTTCGTGTGGTTCCACTTGCTCAGCCTACAAAGATCAATGAAAATAAAAATCCTTAGACTACACAAACAAATACCAAGATATTGAGTAATTTGGCTACAAGAGTAAAAAGTATTGCTAGAAACCATCGTCGGTGACGGTTCAACACCACACAACGATTGACACCTTAACACATTTGCCATCCATGTTGCTGATGTGGCAACCATTATATGTTGATGGACAGTCGCAGTTGATAGGCCTAAATATCAAAAGGTTTACAGCTGCGGGTATGAACCGTGTGGTGATGAGTCAACCTTCATCAAGTGCTTGCTTAGGTAGAGCACAGTATGAAATGAAATGATAACTTATTTTTTTTTAAAATATAAACATGGGCGTTTTAGAATATTTATTACACCATAGACAAGGTCGTTCTGTTGATCACATAGAAATAGAGGCATTTATGACCACATAAAGGAAATGAGCTAGAATTGAAAGCAAAGTTTTCCTAACTTCTTGATTTTGCACTTATTTTTCTAGAAAAATATATAGCTTGTAAGTTGTGCAACCGAGAGCAGTGTGAAAGCGCTGCTGTATGTTAGTGCTAGAGACTGACCTCGATGAAGTTGCTTTTGACAGATAACTTTTGGCTTCCTCAGAGATGACGGAAGTTTTCCTTTCTCTCCGCTGTTTAATCTGCAAAAAATGCCTATTTCAATCACTCAATTATATAGGGTAATTTATGAATTTGCAATCACTGAGTTTGGAACTACAACACAAACCTTTCTTATGTTAGTGAGGAGCTTCATATGGTCTTCGGGCATTACAGACTTGACAGCATCCAAACCACATTTCTTGATTAACATTTCAAGGAGGAACTTAACCTTAAAAGGTAAAATAATCTCATAATTAAATGGGAAACTCATCTAAGCACAACTTTGGACATCACAACGATATGAAGTTCGTGAAATAACATGTGAATATCAGAAATGCAACACAAAGCTGCAGAGGAATGACCAAGAGTTGTCCCATTACTCTGATGGTTTAATAAGTAGCATGTCACAACCATCTTACGACTCTTTATCATAGAATGTAGGGGTCTTTTGAGGTGGGCTGTTGAAGATAAAATTAGAGAGAGCGGTAGCGAGAAAAAATATAATTACATTAGTCTTAGATCATTACTTAACAAGCTCAAATTTTCTATTCAATCTCCATCTGTTATAATGAACAAGACAAGGCTTCTACGAGTCAAAGCAGGGACCAAGATGTTCAAAAATGACCCTTCATGAACAATCTTCGCCATCATAATATAGCATTCCATTCCATTACCCAAAATAGCATCACATGTTATATATATGGTCTTATTCATATTATACAGGAGTAAATATGGGAGTCCACTCCAACATAATTTGATCTCTTTATTACTCGTTACAAATTTAATCTTTAGAGAACTGTCCCATATAAAAATTTAATATTATCTGAGCCGAATTTCAAGCTCATACCCCTGATAGCCTATTCACTGAATGAGATAAACTTAGCATAATTGCTTAACCCCGTTGTATCTGTAACTTTATTTTGTCATGAGCGATGTGCCATTTTAGAGACTTAGTTTGGCCTCGGAATAACAAATGCAAAAATTAAGAACATAAAATAACAAAGGAAAGCATAAGGACCTTCGCTTTAAAATGGTTCTTAGTGCCATCTTGCCACATCAACAGACCTTCCACTATGCTCCTTAAGTGCATTTGTAACCCCTCAGCTTGAGATTTGGCAACCAATACCTTTAGAAGCCCTAGACTGGCCTGTATTAAGAGCAAGACAAGAAAAGACAAAACTCAACTATACATGAAACTGTTGCAAGAGAACACATACAAATTCATTATGAAACATTAGTTTCAATCAAAATCAAACCTTAAGTATTTCTTTGTTCTTTCTCCGAAGGAGGAGAAATGTAGATGGGAGAACATTATAAGCAGTGGAAACAAGATCAGAGAATTCATATGCCAAGCGAGCCAAGCCTGTCACTGCTGCACTAATCATATGAGGACTCTCACCAGCAAGGCCTCCAGCCACCTAGAACCATAAAAAGTAGCAAAGAAGTATATGGCATCAATATCTATATGGCAGGATTTTGTCATGATAATAAAACTGATTCTGTATCGATACCATGCTGAAGAACTGATGCAAGTTTTCCTTTTTTCCACCTTTCTCTTCATCTCCACAGGCATGGCCAATTCCGACAATCATATCATAAGCTCTAGTTCTTGTTTTTTTGTTAGCCTGCAAGAAAAATCTCAAAAAGATGCATCAGCTTGTTCCATCAGTTCACAGTTACTTTTACAAATCAGGGAGAAGAAGCTTTAAGAATTGAAGAGACGAGAATAAAGCACATGCAGAACCACTTTTTGCCCCATGTTCAAGCAATGGTTCCAATGGAAGGCCTAAGAGCATTTGCATCAGATTGCCTAAACATCATTCTTTTCCAATTTTAGGCAACTAAAAGCTAGGTAATGTTACTTTTTGACCCTGCTTCAGATTATCTAGTAGTTATCTAAAATGAAAAATCTCTAGAATGGTTCTCCAAATTTAAAATACTATGCATTCCTTAAACATATAAAACTAATATATTCTCTCTTGTCACATCATTTTACTAATATATTTAAAAAGTAAATATATTCACTCTCCACTCACACATCTATTGTTAATTAAAAATAAAAATATAATATAAGTAATTAAAATAATTAATTATTAATTATAAATTAAAATTTTAAATTTAGTATTTAAAATAATTATTGAGCTTAAAACTACTAAATAAGACATAAACTAATACCTTAAGTATATAGAAAATAATTTTAATATTTAAAAAGCAAATAATTATAATTTCTATTAGTATTTATGCAAAAGCATTATTTTTTAAATTATTATATAATAAACATATAATTACTTTTAAAAAAATAAATAAACATATAATTGAATATAAAATTTAATATTTAAATTATATATTTATTAAAATTAAAATTTATATTATAAAAATTTAATGTTTAATACTAAGGAAAAATAGTTTTTTATTAAGCAATTTTATTTATATCGTTTATATAATAAATTTTTATAGAATTTTTTATTTATATATTTTTTCTATCTCATAACTTATATTCCCCTTTCTCTTTCTTTGTCTAAAGTGAGATTCTATTTATATATTTTTTTATTTATAAATCGAATTAATAAATTAAAATTATAAATTTTAAGCTAAGAAAAAATAGTATTTTTTATTAATATATAATTAAATAATTAATATTTCACAATTAAATGTATTGGTATGTGTGTAATTTTAAGTATGGTATGGCTAAAAAACATATTTTAATGTATTGCAGGGGATAAAAAAATAGAGATTTTGTAAAATAGAAATAGAGTCTATTTTTTTAGTGCTTTAGAAAATCCGTGAAGAGAATCTGATGCAAATAAAGCGTCATTGTTAAATCCTGGACACTTGCATTTGTCAAGATGCGGAGAGACTATTTTCAGACCTTCGAAAAAATAGATCTTCTCATATTTAATTTAGTGAAACAAATAAAAACATTTCTTCAAATCTCTAAAACTTGAATTCTGAATCCCAAAAAATTTTTTGGAATATATAAATGAGAACATTTAAATCATAATAATAATGGAACTTGGGGGCTCCCGAACCGCAGCTCATGCATTAAAAATTAAGGATCTGAATTTTGCATGTATTAGCGACATGACATATAAAATTCGGACCCTTAATTTTCTATGCGGTCGGCTACAGTGCAATAGCTCCCAAATTTCAAGAAAATAATGTCTTTGCAACTTCAAATTAAAAAAAAAAAAAAGAAAATACAATAATCAAATAACTTCAATTATATAATAAAAAAAAAAAAAGGACAGGACGATTTGATCCTTCATTCCTTTCAAATAATTTGATGTAACGGACGCCCCCCAGGTTCCAAACTAAGAATTGACAAGATTACAAGCGATGGGAAGCAATACGTATCAATTTAAAGTAAATATTCAGAAAAAGAAGAAAAATGAGTCTTCTAATTTTCGTTCGGTCCAGCAATGTGAATGTTTTGAAGACAGATTCGATAATTCTTTCTCAATATATTTCTGCTATTTCTTTACAGGATATGAATACACAATTGGATCCTACAACATGGTGCTTTCAACCCTTCGCAGGGGCATTTACAAACATAATTAAAACAATTGTAAGAAAGAAAATGATGCCTGCCAATTTGTATGAAAGCTGCCCTGTTTTCTTTGACAGCTTATAGTATGTCTGAATCACAATTGCCTCTGATGTATATATCTCCTTCAAAACAACTCTAGAATCTGTTGTTCAGAAGAAAACGATGTGCTTGCTACCGGCCAAGAAGAACCATTTCGCCTAGGTATGCCACATCACCGGTGAAAACACATTTGTATGTATATAGTATATAATCTATTTGTTAGAGGATCACGCAAGAGCATCCGATTGCCTCTTGGTTAATCTTGCATACAACCCGTCTTTTTTAAGAAGTTCCGTGTGGTTGCCCATCTGTGCATTGAAGTAGAAGTCAGCACTCTGGAGAAGTAAATAGTTTAGAGGCGAAATAAAATTGTACCACCTCATTTTCATTGTAAAAGTGCACAAAGCACAACAGTTTGTTTCTTTTTCCATTTACCAAGTGTGTGCGCGCGTGTGTTTAATGATTCAAAGTCCAGTAATTATGTGTGTACAAGAATGACAGCAATAACACCACAGTATAACATAAACTCTTCAAGTGTTTCAAAATGGCATACCTCATATCATGGTAAAAAGGAGAGTGCACAATAGTTTCATTATTTTTCTATTTTCTAAGTGAGCATGTGTGTGATGATTCGACGTCCAGAAATTATGCATGTAAAAGAACAACAGCTATTAACACCACAGTGTAAGATAACTCTGTGCATGTTTCAGTATGGCATACCTCAACAATTTGGCCACCATCCATTACCACTATTCTGTCAGCAGCTTCAATTGTGGAGAGTCTGCCGATATAAGAAAACATGTTAGTTTTGAGAGAGAGAAATGCATTGGGGGGAGGTTCGGAGAGAATATTCAGCCACAAATTGGCATCATTGCAAACAAAATGGATTCAAGGCTGACCTGTGCGCAATTACTACAACAGATCTCTTGCTCTTCCTATCATTCCTGACTGCACGAAGAACACCCTACACATAGTGCCACACACATTCATTGGTTTCATGGAGGAAGAAATCATAGTTGTTGATGGTGATACGGAACATGTACTTTTATCTAAATTTAGACATTCATTCCCATAAGTGAGTTTTTGATAGGATACCTTGACATAGTGTTCACTCTCAGCATCAAGGGCACTAGTGGCTTCGTCAAGAATCAAAATGGTTGGGTCCCTGAGAACTGCACGAGCAATTGCAATTCTTTGTTTTTGGCCTCCACTAAGCAAATCATCATCGACCATGGTTTTGTAACCGTTAGGAAGGGAACAGATGAAATCATGAGCATATGCTTGCTTAGCAGCCCATTCGATATCCTCTTGCTTAATATCTCGTGTACACCCATATCTTATGTTTGAACCAACATCCATCCTAAAAAGCCGAGGCTCCTGTAGGGGGAAAGAACTTGAAGGTATCTAAAAATCAAAAGGAGAAGAAAAAATAATGTAGCCAATTTTTGTAGTTTATGAAGGGGAAGAAAGCTAACCTGACCCACATAGCCAATTCTTTCCCTGAACCACTTGATGTCCAAGTCTTTAACAGGGAATCCATCGATTAAAATCTGCAAAGTGGAGCCAGTGGTAAATGCAAATTCCTCTTTATCCTTATTATTATTATCTTGCCATACTGCAAACAGTTTAAAACTTACCTCATTAGGGAAACCTATTGATTTCCTGAACTCCATAAAGTATAAACGAGTAAATCCAATTTACAAAGAATAGTTCAAAAGACAAACTGCTTCTGTAATAGGTTCCCTGTGCTAATATCTATAAGGATCAATACTAAATATTTTACCATCACCAAATTACATTTTATTTGGTTACGGAAAGTAGAGACAATGAGGGGTGAAGGACTATATTAAAGTCGCTTGCCTGTCCACTAGTCGGCTCATAAAGACGCAGCATAAGATTTACAAGAGTGCTTTTCCCACTACCACTGAGACCAACCTAACGAAAACCAAAAAACAATACATGTATAAATCTTATGCTCATTTGTTATTATGGCAGAAATATTGGTGGAAAAAAGGAAACACTTCCTTACAATTGCAATTACTTCATTTGGAAGCACCGAGAAATTTACATGCTTCAGCACAGGTACCTGTTCAAATAGTAAATAGTATGAATTCCTTTCCTTTAAGATCAACTGACACTGAACTGGAAAACCTTCCCAGGTGCAGGGATCGAATAACTATCAATATCAAAAGTGTAAGGAGATCAATCGGCCCCTAGCCACTTAGGGTACAATCAATTAATCCCTCCCAAGACCATAACGCGCCCTCACAAAGTTAACCCTTTTATGAGCTTCTCTTGTCTCTCGTACATATAAACAATCCCTAGTTATGTTTATATAGTCACAAGAGTCTTCTAATTCAAATAGGAAAGAAATCTCCATCAAATCCCGAGTCAAACATAACAAACCGCCTTTGACCAGATCAGGCCGATCGATCATAAAGGTCACTTTTGATCGATCATAGCTACCGATCGATCATAAAGGTAACTTCCGATTAATGGAGCTTCCGATCGATCATAAAGGCCTCCAACAATCGATCAGAAATTGTTGTTTCGCGCGTCAAGCTTCAATTTGATTCTCGTTTCGCCCAAAAGAATTCCCGTGACTTCCCGTTATCGGTTCTAACCTCAAAACTCCACGTGTACTCAAATTTTGAGTCAATCTCCCAACAATCTCCACCTTTGACAAAACCTATGAGAAACCAAACAAGCACCATCATCAAAGAACTGCGGCAATCACGCGTCAACCCACGCACCGTGACTCCACCATGAAATAAATTCTCTTGCCATTACCTCTAAAATCAAGAGATGACCATCCCTCTTTACCGAGAGATCCCGATGTCGACTTCATTCCCATACTATCATCATGTGTCACTTGAATTGACCGTAAAGAATTTCCCGAACAAGTCTCCTATTGTAATGTCTGAAGGTCTATCGAGCAACCACAACTTTCATCGCCATGAGCACACTGTCACCTGGGCTAGCCATGACAACAATTCACCTTAGCGCCAACCCTTCTCCATAACCAACGAACATCTTCAACTTCGATATTAGATCTCACCGCCTTGCCAAAGAACACCCATGACTCCGATGACCTTGCCATATAACTCCGACGATACGCCAACCGCTATGGCATTCTCATGGCTCCGATTGCCTTGCCACAAAGCATGCGACTCTAATAATAATACAAATTGTCTCGCCACACCATCACAATAGAGAAGAAAAGGAGCAAAAAGAAAGAAAGAAAGAAATAAATATATATTTATATATATATATATATATATATATATCAACCTGCAGAAAAAACCCATCTGCAATACCAATAATTGCAGAGTCTTTGTAATTTATAAATTGTCCAAACTCAATCTTCACAGCCTTCAAGAATCTTTACTCCATTCTTTAGTGTCTCATTGCAAGTTCCACATTAACTCCCAACAAGTATCTTTGAAGCATCACACTAGCCCAAAAAAAAAATAAAATAGAGCTCTTTCCTAGGCTTGGGTCGTGCTCCACCTTCTTAGTTCTTCCGGGTACACATTGCGTCTATCTTGAGCTTCATCGTTCTTCCATTGCAACCATAACGCCACCTACCTTATCGTCACTCATGTAAACTGAATACTCTCTTGGCCTTGGAGATCACCCCATATCCAAGATCCAAGTTCCAACCATTCCAATCAAATTGTCCACGCTAGCAAGCGCCCATGTGTCTTTATCTTCTTTAAAGAATCAAGAAACTCACAACACTGAGTTTTTACCATACTTGATCCATTCGTCTTCATGGCTATTATCCACAAAATAAGTAACCACAACTGTGATACCACTTGTTAGGGGATCAATCGGCTCCTAGCCACTTAGGCTATAACCAATTAATCCCTCATAAGACTATGAGGCGGAAGAACATGTAGATGTGCACAGCCAAAATAAATAACAAGCAAACAATATAAATAATATGCATAAAAAAATAAAAAACACTATAATATTTTTTTAATGAGGTTCACCCACTCTCTAGAGCTACGTTCTTGATTATTTATTCCATTACGACATAAACATAATTCTAATGAATAAATAAACCCCCATATGATGCCGCGAAAAATTCTTAATTCAACGTCATTTAAAACTACCTAGCACCCGAGTAATTTTGATACGAGAAATTTTTTTTTTACCTAAGAATGTCTTCATTGGAACCACTCTACACTTCACTAGGATTTTTTTACCACTTATGAAGATTATGAATTTTCTTTGTAGTACCTCTACTACATACCTATCTTCCATGAAATTTGAGATTGAGTATATAACAGATCTTTCACTTCATTCACTATGAGAATCCAAGAAAACCTAACCTCTCCACCATGGGGCAAAGCCCCCCACATGAAAGTTCCTCACAAAGTTGAACCTTTATGAGTTTCTCTTGTCTCTTATTCACCCTAATACACGTTCTATATAGTATATATAGGGTAAACAAGGAAATAGATCCCAAAAATAATAAATAAAATAAAATCTGCAAAAATAGATTTTCGTAATCCATAATCTTGCAGGGTTGATGATCCATCACTAAAAGTTGAATATGATTTACAGCTTTTATTGATTCAGAACATGCCCAAAAGTGTTTACGAGACTTTCCATTGTTGATTCAAATCCCAAAACTTATTCGAATTTTGAGTTAATCTCCTACACTTTTTACAATCACATAAGTCCTAATAAAATTGGTATTTCGTAAGTATGAGATTAAACTAATGAGAACCGATTATTTCCGCAATTATATTAATGTTGGGGCGACGATAATTATTCTATTAATTTCCACCATGAACATATTGTGCTAGAAAAATGAATAATACGTATCTTCCCCCCAAAAAAATAAAAAAAAAAAACTAAAAATATTAGCACTAAGAAGCTAGGAATTCACCTGGTTTGTTAGAAGGATTTGTTGTTTACCGAATCTCTCAGGGAGACAGTGTCTAGATAGATCATTACGAGATTTTAGTTCATTAGCTTCCCTTTAATTAATTAATGTAGCTGGCCACAACGGTACTACTAGATTATTATTCAGATTTTACCTTGTAAGTATCTGGCTTAAAAAAAATATTGAATATTATTACAACTTGTGTTATTTCAAGATTCTGTAATTAGTATAGTTAATTTGAGAACAATTATAAGGATTAATTGCGCCGGCTATTTACCTTCTGTATGTTAGTTGTCATTCTCCCAATTCCAAAATTGGTCGGTTTCGAATCTTTACTGCATAATATGCTGTATATTTAGCTATATAGTACAAATTAATAACGACTACTTGGGTTAGTTTATTCAAACACTCATATACTAATGCTACTTGGGTTAGTTCATTGAAACACTCATATACTAATGTACAGATCTGTATGATTAATTAACTAATCTTGGGGGATTGATTACCTGATGAAAAGATCACTCATCATGCTAAAATAAACAATAAAACCGCCATTTCTGATTTGTCGGCTTCTAGTTGTATTTAATTATTTATTAAACTAATGCTGGGTATGTATTAAGAGAAATGGTACTTCTACCTAAATAATTTATCAGATTTTTTTTCAGATGGATATGACCATAGTTTCAAGAGTGAAAAGCAGAAGAGAGAATCGTTTTGGAAAACAAAAATACGAAACAAACCCTTAAAAGTATAAGAAAAATAGAAAAACCTAAAAAATAGCAATTAAAGCAAAATAAGAGAGTTATAAAAACTCAAAAAATATGGGAATGGGAGAGAGATAAAAAATAAGGAGGTAAAAAAAAAAGTCATCTGCGATGCAAAATCTGAAGTTAATGAGGAATTCTATTGAAGATTAGATATAAAAGATGAAAAAAAAAAGCTGTTTAGAATTGTGAAACTGAAAGATAAGAAAAATAAATATTTGAATGGTGTAAGCTACATAAAAGATGAGAATGACAATATTTTGATAAAAGATGAGAAGATCAAATAATGATTGAGATATTATTTGGATAAACTATTCAATGATATTATTTCTTTGGAAGAAATTAACCCAATTTTATGCGAATGATTAGAGAGGGCAAGATTAAAGAGGTTTGAAAAAAAATAAAGATGAACAAAACAGTTGGAACAGGTGATACCCCTATTAAGGTTTGGAAATTTATGGGTGATGTAGGGATAAAACGGTTAGAAACCGTATTCAACAAAATTTGGCGCAATGAAAGATACCCGATGAATAGAGAAATATTATTTTAATACATTTATATAATAATAAGGGCAATATATAGAACTGTTATAATTATCGTGGGATTAAACTCATGAGTTATATTATAAAACTATGGGAGAGAGTAATTGAGTATAAGTTAAGATAAAATGCTATGATTTCGGAAAATCAGTTTAGATTTATGCCTGGTGGATCAACTACTTAGGCAATTCATTTACTGCGACTATTGATGGAGAGATATAGAACGAGGAAGAAAGACCTATATATGATTTTTATTAATTTGGAGAAAGTTTATGATAGAGTTTCGAGAGAAACACTTTAATGGATTTTGACAAATAAATTGGTTCTCCTTAAATATATAAATATTGTCAAAAATATGTATGAGGGTGCAGTTAACAATATCAAAACATGTGTTGGCTTGTCGTTTAGCTTTCCTATTACAATAGGATTGTATCAAGACTCAACACTAAACCCTTTTTTGTTCGCAATAGTAATGGATGGGCTGACAAAATACATCCAAACAGAAGTGACGTAGTACATATTATTTGTTAATGATATAATTTTGGTTGACGAGACTAGAGCGAGCATAAATGCTAAACTGGATTTATGGAGACATAGTTTAGAATCTTACAGCTTTAAGCTCAATTAGTCAAAAGCTAAATATATGGAGTGTTGTTTCAGCGGACGACATATAGTGAATCCTAATGTGGTTAATTTAGCTAGAGAAGTGGTACTAAAGAATGATGATTTTTGATATTTAGGATCAGTTTTCCAAAGTAATAGTGAGATAAAAAGAGATGTCAATCATAAAGCTTAAGCATGATAAATGAAGTGAAAAAATGTATATGGAATTTTATATAGCCGTAATATGCCTCTACTATTAAAAGAAAAAATTTATAACACAGCCGTACTTCCAGCTTTATTGTATGAAAGTGAGCATTGGGTCACCAAAAAATAAGATGAACATAAAATGAGTATAGTAGATATGTGTATCAACATATATTGAGGTGGATGTGTGGGAAGAGTGGGAAAGATATAATTATAAATGAAGAGATTCAGACTATGTTAGGAGTGTTACCAATTGAACAAAAAATGAGAGAATTATTGTCGCAGCCCCGAATCCCCAGAGGAGATCCAGAGGGGCGAGTGTTTTCCCTTTTTAAGTAAAAGGAAAGGAAAAATATTTTTAGTTTGAGAAAATAAATAAAATAGGAAAACACGGTACGTGCCATTCACATATATCACTCCATCTACAGCAATTCATATCATAGTTATGGCTTATTAATAATGACACCATAGTTTGCATACGACTTTTATAAATATCAAAAGGTAAACTCCCCGTTTACAAAATACAATAGCTAAGTGCTCCAAACAACAACATATTATACAACGTTCTAGCCCGAGTAAATATCCGCCATGAAAGGCTACAACAGTGTATAATATGCCAAAATACATCTATGCCTCGTAAAA